>JAOUZG010007547.1:5689378-5706607 GCA_026289955.1 Argiope argentata | reverse complement strand
ATATATATATATATATATATATATATATATATATATATATATATATAAACTGGGAAACTATATGAAGTTTTATGCATTGTAATTTTTTTTTTTATTCAAATGTTCTTAAACTGTATAAACAAATAATTCTTTACATTATTATTATTATTCAATTTCAGGTATTTGTCTGTAATGGTTTAGAAATTTCCATTAGTTTGTATTTCGAGTGGGCTCCATGTATATTTTTGCCATCAGTATCAAGAATTTACTTATATAACTCACAGTATTTAACTTTGAAAGGTATATTAAATGTTTATTTGCTTTCTAAAGAATTACAAAATTCAATTTTTATATTATTTAGTGGTTTTTAATTATGCTCTTTTAAAATTACTCTTTTACATAAATTTATCAAATTGCAGTTTTAAATTAAAAATTATTCATGAATGCAGGAACATGGCAAGCATTTCATTTTGTTGAGGAAACAATAAAAATGTAGAGTAAATTATTTTTTATAAGCTTCTAGGGATAAAGATGATGATAGAAAGATACAAACAATTTTTGGAAAATTAAAACCTTTAGATTTTTTAATGAATATTAGAAAAGAAATATTTTTTATGTTGCCTAGTTTAATGATGTCCTGAGAGGTAAAATGTTGTTTATGATTGAAAATTATGATACATACAAAATCTTTTGCTGTATTTGTGATCAAAATGCTTATAAAGTAATAAAAGAGCAGTGATATTAAAATTATTAAATGATTTTAATAGTGTAAAAATGTTTGAAGCTTCACAAACAACTCATCTATCATTACACCTTTTTTTGTTCTTTTTTTTTTAAAGGTCTACATTAGTTCATCCATATGTTTTTCACTTATATTCCTTTGAATATAGTTGTAAATCAACGTCAGAAACTTAAATTATCTTTTACAACTTTCTGAAAATGACACAATCACAGAATGACACAATCAATTTTGGAAGGTAGAATGTTAGTAAATTAAATGTTATCTGGGATATATCTATTACATTTGTGTTTCACTTTCAGATATACAAAGAGAAAGAACAATTGTCATCCTAAGACTTGGATTTTAATGGAGACCCCCTGAATCTGAAATGTACAGTTTTGAAATTATGTCTGTCTGAACATGAGAAAATTAAAAAGTTATTTGAAATGGTGGGTTGAAAGTTGTCATTGTAAAAAGAAGTTTGTGAATTTTTATCAAATTTGAATGAAATCCATTCGAAGGAGTTTTTTCTCTCCAAATATAAATGTGCACTTTAACTACAATATATAAGCTAAATGAATAAAATTACTGTGAAGATTTAATGTCTAAAGGCAGGTTTAAATTAAATTCATTATTGACCATCTTTTGGTCTGTATTTTTTCATGCCAGTAAACCTGAAAACTCAAAAATGTTAAGACTTTGATGAATGGTATTTGATATATGATCTTATTACTTAAATTTGTTGTTCATATTTTGGCTTGAATGGGTAAAAAAATGACATTTAAAATGATATGTGCTTATATTTTACTTTTTAAAGTATTTCATCCTCCCCCCCCCCTTCTGATTTCAATTGAAATTTCAACTTAGGTAAATTATAGAGAGGGGTTGGATTGATTTGCTGTCTCAAAAAATAAGATTGATCATTTATCTTTCTTGGCATTAAATATTATTCAAAGCATGAGGTTTTGATGTTCTTATTTTGTTTCTGTTCTTTTTTAGAATTTCCTAATCATAATTGCTTTTGAAACTAGTGATCTTATTTTTTTTCTCTCTGTTTTCGTATGATACAAAATTATGTACTTCTCTCCATATATATGTATAAAATCAATGAATGAATATAAAAAGAGGAACGTGAAGTCTTTGCAAGAATCGGAAAGAAATCAAAATGAACTAAAATATTATTTCAGAATAAAGCTAAATTAAAATAAGGATATGGGTAAATAAAAACAATTAAAATGTAAAAATGAAGATCAGAAAGCTGTATATCTGATACTCAATTTTTGATAGTTTTTTTATATTAAATATGCTGAAGCAAATTTTCATTAATACCATGTATTATTACTCATTATTTGTGCCAGAATTGTGTTAACTTGCTGGTTTACGAACATAAGCATTTACTTTGCTTTAGATCCAATTACATTCATGTTCATTTATTTGATGAATGTTTTTTTTTTCATTGTGAAGAAATAAATGAGTAGTTTGATTTCCTATTTATGGTTGTAGTATATAATATCCCATTTCATCAACTTTTTATTTTGCAAACTTGCCTCGTGATTTATCATCAGAAATATTGTTTCAATGCTTTTTTTAATATTTTATATTGCTATGTAAGTGAAATTTAAGTGGGATGACTAGAAGTCAATGTTAAAGTCAATCTTTAAAAAAAAATTTATTTGTAAAGAAATGAATATTAAGGGGAATCTGTGATACAAAAGAATCACAAATAAATTCAAGACAATAGATGTCTTCACAAAATTTGAAGGAAATATATTCATTGAAGTGGCATAAATTTATTTGCAACTGTTCAGCAATTCTTTGCTGGATAAAATATACAGGCTATCACCCAGTTCTGCTTTACACAGAATTTTTTGTTCACTTTCTATGAAGGAAGCTGCATTGCTGCAGAAACATGAAACCAATAACAAATTTGTTCCCCCCTCCCATTAAATAAATAAGAAAGAATGAAAAGTAAGGTGAATTCTAAATTTAATTGACTGTAGAAGGGGGCAAAAGTGTAACTGAGGAATCTTGAATTCTACCATTTGAAATAAGACATGAAGTTTGCATTTGTGCTTCATAACATTAGAGTAAAATATGTAATATGCATATTCTTTTGATTTAAAAAACTTTCAAATGAAAAAAAAACTTATTTTACCCAACAAGATCAAATTTCAACTGGTTATAAAATCTTGTTGCTTGAATTCTTGTAAAAAAAACAAACAAACTAGGAAAATACTATTACTTAACATTTAAAAATATATAAAAGAATTTAGGGCATTAGATGACTTGATAAAGGATACTTGGGAACAAAGTAAATTAAGTATTGAACTTTATAACTAATGAAAGTAAAGTAAAGCTTCTTAATTAATCATTTAATTTTCTTTTTAAAAAATGTACAGATATACTAATGTGTAATTGTAATGTTATATTAAAATGTTGTCCAATGTTTATACTGTTTGATTTTTTTAAAAAATTTGATACCTTTGTTTTGTATTTTACTACCTTTGTTTTGTATTATATGCATATTATTTTAATTTTAAAAAAAACTTTCAAATGAAAAAAAATGCGTAATTTACAGTTTTTACTATTACAATTATTATTTTGCTGTTTGATATTTAGGATGATTTAATATGAGTATGTAATATATGTTTAAATATTATAATTATTCTGTGTTAATAATTTATTCTTCTTAAACTCTGAAATATTTAATCTGTCCATTACCTCAATATATCAGTAAGAAAAAATAGCCAATGCAAAAAAAAAAAGTTACGATACCCACCAAGATTATATTTTGATGGATAATAAAATTTGGCTGATAAAGGTTTGCAAAAATTAGGAAAATGCTATTACTTATGCTTTAAAAAAATGAAAAAGAATGTAAGACATTAGATGAACTGATGGAAAATGCTTGGAAGTAAAGTAAATTAAGTATTCAACTTTCTAATTGGCGATACTCAGGAAAGTAAATTTCTTAATTAATCATTAAATTTTTTTAAATGTACAGATATACTTATGTTTAATTGTAATAGTATATTAAAATGTTGTCCAACATACATCATTATGTTTGATTCTTTTTTATTCAATACTATTATTTACACATAATTTTTTTTGATGTTTTGCTTTATAATTTTAGTGATTAATTTGTATCTCAATGTAAAATAGAGTAAATACTGGATTTAACAATTAAGATAAGTAGCTGGATTTATCATTGATGTAATTGGGTCGAAAGTGTCTTCATAAAATTATGAATGATGCCATGAAGAAGGTGGTTTGAAATTGAATAGCTTTTGCAGCTGTCTTTTATATTTAATATATATACCATATTAATTTAAAAACCTTTATTATAATTGCACATTATAAGAGTGAAAAAAATTGTTTTGTCTCATAATTTTTATTTTATATTTTGATATTAGTATAGTTTAAATCTGTTTTAACTATTCATTGTAAATAAAGAGATTTTTTGTTAAATTCCTTTAAATTTCATTATTATTCATTTCATTGTAAAATACAATTAACTTCTTCTAATTGGAGCAAAAGTGCATTTGTAAAATTATTGACAGTATTATTGAAAAATATAAATAGGATACGATGCTTGCTGGTGTGCTGCACAATCTACATATAACATATTTAAAGTATTCATCAAATTAATTTTTTTAAAAAAAAATCTACGTGGAACTATCCAAGGAGTACCGCTATTAGAAAAGAGGATTTTTAAATATTATGTAAAGGAGTGTATAATGAATTTTTTTTTGTATTTAATTTGATATTTATTAAAATTTTATTTAACTATCCATTATATGTAGTTTAATGTCAAGAATGATTCAAAATAAATATTTCAATATTTAATTATATATAGCTTTTAATGACTGAAACACTTCAAATATCGTATAGATCAAAATAATATATGTATATGCGTAATAAGCATAGACTTTTCAACCAATTACGCTTTTTAAAGATGTCATATTTCTATTTATATCAATATTTTTCTTTAATGAATAATGCATTGGTTATGCACTTAAATGTAATGCGATAAAGGAAAAGCATTCGATTTCATTTGACAGTTTTCTCAATTTGTTTTGTTAGCGAGAAGCCATAACAAAGATTAGCACTAAGATAGCAAAGATTTGGCTCACTCGAAGTTAAGAAATAATCTGCCTTCAATAAAAGTCCTAACAGAGAGTAACACTTAAGACTCTATTAAAAGTGGAGCACTGGATAAAAGTTAGATGTGGTGCAATTCACTTGTTTACACCATTAGTCGCTCTAGTTAGGATTAATTGCTCGCTTCATAGCAAGAAATAGTCATTTAAGAAAGTGGCGTCCTATGAATAACTTCTCCTTGCTTCTTAATCGAAATAAAGACGCAAGATTAGAAAAATGTTCAAACTCAACTTGTTTGTCACTAGAGAATTTATTATACTATATGTTATTTGATTATCTAATTATGGGTAACAGCAAATTTTATTTTCGCGTGTCGAATTGTTAATTTTTCGATTTGCCCGCGTTATTTTTTCTTGATTTTCATTTCCTTTCTTACCTGATGGTGATATTTGCTATTACTTCCTGGTTCCTATACCAGTGGTGAAAATGAGATGAAATTAAATGTTGGTGTTCTCTTGGTGACCCTTATCACGAATTTCCATCAATTTTTTTAATTAAACATTTTAAAAATTCAGGCCTGAAAGGTTTGAGATAAAATGGGAAGAAGATATAGCGGTAATTTATACAAACATTCCACCTGGCGGAAAATTGATTCTTATGCAAAGGTAAGTCAAATCATATTCACTATATAATATATACGTCCAGTACAATTATTTGAAATTGAATTATTTAAATGGTTCTGTAGCCCTTCGATTCCGATGCCAAAACTTTACCTACAGGCCACCGTGGTCCAGCAATTGCTTACAAAGATTACGTAAAATACTTACAGCATAAAAATACCTTTATCTTTCTCCAGCATTAATTTATTATGAAATTAATAATTTGCTAAAACTAAATATCATTTGCGAAAAAAAACCCCCCTTTGTTATGAGGACAGAATATGCAATAAATCGAAATCAAAGTAAACCCAGTTTATGGTACATGTAAAAGCAGCTATACATAAAGATTATTTAGTATTTAATTCATTTCTGTTAATATGGAATTATCTTTCATTTAATGTTGATTGCTCATGAAGAAATACATATTTGGGAAATGATTTCACCTTTTGTAACTACATGTATATTATTTTAACCATGGGAAGAACTTTAAAAGTTAGTTTCTAGCAACCATAGATGTATATAAAACAGACCTATTTGGGAAAAAATTATCTAATTCTATTTTTACAATCCTTAACAGACAGATCATCGATTTTGACGATCTATTTTACAAGATAGACTATTGTACGTAGAGGAACTAAATTTAGAACAAATATATTTGAGAAGTAACGGAGCCATTCAGTGCAATAATTCACAAGATTTTCCATTTACTCTGTTATAGAAATTTAATTCCACTAAGTAAGTAAATTGACTGGGTTCGATTGTAGTGGATGTATGGTTTGCAAATAATCAGCAGACTTTAATAACGACGGTGACTTTTATTAAAATTGAAGTCACGAGTATTAGACAAGAAATTCCCAGCCGAGATGAACAAAGGTAATACACAGCAGCTCGTCTCACAAACAGCACAACACAGATCAGCAATAATAAGCTGCTCGCAGCTCTCGGAGAGACAGCTTCTTCAAGTTTTTACCCACAGTTGAACTCTAAAACCTGCCTCCAGCTCCGTCACAGGGCCTTTTATAGTTCCCCAGATACAGCAGAGAATGTTCTCGATCAATTAAATATATATTGTTATCTATTGCCAAAATTCTAGGAGATTCCAGTTTAATATATTTTGTCGCCAAGCTCTGTGATAACTGACTCGGTTCCCCAACAGCATCCACTGCAGATGATTGTAAACTGTTCTTTCCGGTGATAGAATTAACCATGCTGGAAAACAACATTACAGATTTGTAACATTGTTCTTCTCTTCAAAGACCGATTTCCCGGCAGTCTGACTAAACGGTACCATTATCAATAGTTCGATATGTAGCCAGTCGCTTGGTGTGAATAGCTTTCAGCATGGCATTGGGCAACATTTGAACTGTGTAGACTACATCGTTCAGTTTCTTGGTAGTATAAAGTCCGTTCCAATTCTGCTGTAGCTTCGGGCTCAGACCTCTTCATCTCTTCGGTATATACTACCAAACTATCCTTCTTAAAAAATCTTTAGATTTCTGAGTGCTGGAGATTTATACAGCCGATATTGCAAAATATCAAGATAATTTATTTTATATACCAGCATGCTACAAAAATATTACTGTAAATTATAAAGAACAGTGGGGGAAGCGAAGAGCATCCCAATGGTTCTCAATCGTGATTATATGACTTAAATGTAATTTTGCGTAAAGCGCGTGTGTAAATTTTCTGAGAATTATGCTTAATATTTTGTAAAATATATTTAATTTTCATTGGTAATAATTACCAAAACACCTTTATCAAAAAAAAAAAATTGAAAATTGAGAAGCCCTCGAAATCTTATTAATTTATCATAAGGTCTAATAGAAAGAAAATTAGATTTCATAGCTATAATGCTGAACATAGAATTTATAAAATTAGATACCAATCTATTCAACATGTTTAACGAATGATTGAATAAGCATTTTTAGTATAATTAAAAAGCTACAGTATTGCATTTATTTTTCTATTAATTGTAGTTGATATTATTGTAAAAAATCAATGTAAAAAAAATAATTTTAAAGGTAGTAATGAATGGTAAGGTACAGGGCCTCAGATTTTTTTCAGAGGCTTATCTACATATTTAAAATTGTACAAGCAATCTATATATTTAAAATAAAGGAAAAAAGGAACCCGTCAAACAACCTGAACCACTAATTTGATTTCGCCCGTTTCTATGCGCATGAAAAGTTTTGATCCCTTAATAAATTATCAATAATACTTCGTCCCCCCTGACTACTCCTATTACGAACATTATGGAGTAATAAAACTATAAAGCAGCCCACCGATTATGTCAATTTCCATCTGATAAACATGAGAGATTATTAATGTTGGTTTAATTCGACAAATAATTTCACCACTTCCAATGCATATGTACAGGATTTGCCTTATCTGTAAAGGGGTCTGAGTGCAAAAAACTATTCGGGGCTTTTTCTTCTTCTTCTTCTTCTTTTTTTTTTTTTTTTTTTTTTTTTTTTTTTTTTTTTTTTTTTTTTTTGTAAAGTAAAAATAAAATGTATCAGCACGAACATATGTTACTATTGTAAGTTTATTTTGCCGTTAATTATTTTGGAAAAAAAATTATTTTTAAAAAAGTTTATAATGCTTTTTTTTCCAATTTCCTTTCCTTCTTGGCCGATGACAATTCTTTAGTAATTTTTAATTTGCTGAAATATTTAATTTAGAAAAATAGGAATTAATTCCAAATTAAACAACGATATCAATTATACTGTTAAAAATAGCATCTAAATTACCAGGTCGGGTTTTCGCCTCTAACTTGCTATTTTGGAATATAATCTTTTTCTTTTTTTAAATATTTGCTGAAATTTCCAAATTACACGCTATCACTTTTGCTTGGTCTAAAAATGTATTAAATTTTGTATTTCAGTTTTCGCTTTTAGTCTAAATAATTTATTGATATTAATAAATTTGGACAATATTACAAACCATATTTATTAAATATAAAATAAATGATACTTCTGCAATTGAATCCCGCAGATTTTTAGTTTCAGGAGCGCTATTTGCATCAATAAATTCTTTCAGGTCGTTACAAATTTGTTCGATTTGTGTATACACTGCTTGTACCGAATCTGTTTTGGATTCTCAACGAGTGTCACATAATGGTTTAAGAGTAGTATTTTTATAGAATTTCTCCGCTTTTTGTTGTTGCAGAAAATGAGCAATATAAGCCTTGCGATATACAATTTTTTTTTCTACAGTATATACTGCTGGAAACGGCATCAGAAATTAATGAACAAAAGGAATGCCATAGGTAAGGGACTTAAATTGCATGCGAGTTTAGAGAAAGTATTTTATACTGTACATCTTTATGCTTTTCTTTCATGTTGTTATCGTTATCGCATGCTTGCCCTCTTCATTTCGTAATATCTAAATGAAGCTCAGTAAATCTTTTCAATAAAGTTTTTGCTAGTCCTTTTCCATTCACATCATTTAGTTCATAAACCCTATAAATGGCTCATTTATAGTTAAACTATTCTCTTCAAAATTTGCATACCTAATAATTATTGAAGTTTGTTTCTTATGGGAAATATCAAAAGTTGAACTCATTTGGATACTATAGTACATGGCTACTTGTATATCGTGTTTAGTTTTGTTAAGAACTTCATTTCCTAATGCAGAAATAATTTGTTCTTCTGACCTATGTGCTAAATGATGCACTATTCTGTTTTTAGAATTTATTATTTCGTTTATATAATCCATTAGCAAAGGGTCGTATTTACTTAATAATTTGGTTTAATTTTAAAAATTTCCATTATTATTAGACGTACCTATTATTTCGTGGGTTCCTCGAAATGGAAGATTATTACATGCTCACATTAGAATCAATCACATTCTTTGAAATGTTTAAATCGTCCCGTTTCTTTATTTATAGTAGATTTATTTTATCAATAGCTGGACATATTTAGTTGTTTTGGCGATTCTTTCCAAGCAATAAACGAATTAAAGTGGCCAACAGAACGATCATGATCTTGAATTACGTTTGAGAGCTATCTCAAGTTATAATTCCTTATAAATCGTGTAGATTGCTCTTTTCGAAAATAGTATACAATAAAAACAAAATACCGAATCTTGCTTTTTCGAATACATTAACAAGCTGAGAAGCTGGGTTTAACCATTTGGCATTTTAAAAAGATACTTAGTGGAAAAGGATCTATCTTCAGGATTTATCCCAAAACATTCTTTGAGTTATGCAGATCCGATTTTAACACAACATTCTAAAACTTATTTATTATAATAGTACTTGGCCATAAATATGGATCATTTATATTCACTTGATGATATATGTTATCGATATTTTCTTATTCATTATATTCGTATAAATATATAATTCTGCAACTAATTTCCTAGTTTCTGTATTTCCTTTCGATGATGGTGCAGTGTGTGCGGAACTTTATTCTCCAGTTGAAGCTTGAATTGTAATTCTGAGATTGAAGCATTTTCATTGCCAGATTTTTATACGTAAACAAGAAAACATATATTTCTGTAACTTCTTGAAGTTAAGCGTTTCTTTCCTTTCCTTTTTATTTTTTGACACTCGGAGGGAAATGCTCTTTCATGAATATAAGATCTGACTATATTAAGTATTTTATAATTAGAATTATCAATCACCATGTGTATTCTTACTTAATAGGTGAAATAAATGATGATAATTTATTTCCTTGGGTTTGTAATATGCTTCATATTTATATTAGAAAATAATATATCCGCATATTTCCAAATTACCTATTTTTAAAGTAAAATTTATTCTTTTCTTCTTTCCATTCCGCCATTATAGTTCAGAATTTTATTTTAGTTCTTGATCATTTTGAGGCTCCTCAGTCCCGAGGCCCCAGAGTATAGCATTCGCCGTATCCCCCAGAAGGCCGTCCCTGCATGTATAGCTAATAAATTTATATGCTCTTTTTATTGTGCAGGAAAGCTTTAAAATATATTTAACTTGTTATGGTGCTATACTATTGACATGGCTAAATTATTATTTGAATGGTACGTGGCAGCATTCTGTCCACTTAAGGGATAATACACATTACATTGATAAAATTATACTCTTTAATCATGCATCTTTATTTTAAAAGGAGAACAGAAAATTGGGTGCAATTCAATTCTTAAGTTGTTTATCATTGTAGTGTCGTTGGCAATCTCTTTGTGTTCGACATTTATAGATTCATATATCTGATGAAAATAATCTCGAACCTTTAATACCTTTCATGCTTAGCTGTGGTGGCCCTGTGCTAAGGTCTTAGCATAGGAAGTGAAAATTTTAGGTTCCAGACCCGATTCCGTCGAAGGTCATGTAAGCGGGTCAGGTTCACGTTAAATCAGTCGAGGCTAAACGTCCTTCCGCTGGTGTAGTTCAGAAGCTTGGAAGTAGGGAGGACAAGTCCGCTGATGCTTCAGCGGATTTAAGCTAAAATAACCGCCTCTTGTTTGAAGTAGCGCCAACTAAGGTCAAGAGTACGACTTTAGCTACAAACTCATCACATTTGCTTGCATAGCCTCTTTTTACAGAGGGCACATTCTCACGAATCGCAGATAGAACACAGAAGAACAACCCTGTCCTAACCTGGACTCGAATCCAGGAAGCCCAGATCACGAGGAAGACGCATTACCTCTGCGCCAGGACGCCGGCGTTTCAAGTTTTGGGACCCAATGAGCTAAGATAAAGAGACATTGTTTCGAATGAAAGCTCGATTCTTGGTGCCAAGGGCCGCGTTGCCCTGGTGGTAGTATCGGCTCGTGAGCCGTAGAGTTTCAAGTTCGAGACCCGATTCCATCGAAGAACCGTCATGCAAGCGACCAGGTTCACGTTAAATCAGTCGGGGCCAAACGTCCTCCCGCTGGTGTAGTACAGAAACTTGTAAAGGGAGGGAAGTACCAGCTCAGAGGTCGTCATCGCCATCTGACCGTAGTTCAAAATTACGAGGTCCATCCCAAAATAGCATTGTTGTTCGTTTAAAACGGGACGTTAATACACCTAAACTAAACCAAACTTGTATAGTGTGTGAATGGCTATTTTCTTTTAAGCTTTTAACATAAAAAAATATTGATTGATCTTTCGTTTAATTGAAAGGGATTTATTTTGAGTAGTAACCGTTTACATTAATTATCAAATTCAGGAATTGCAGTCCTTTTTTTTTCTGTTAGAATCAGAACTGCCATTATTAAGGAGATTCCGCCTTTTTTTCCCCAAAAAAAGGGCAATTTTTGCTCAAACCGGGTTCTTCCCTTTTAGAGCCGAGTACCATTTCGTTCATTAATTTAATGTCAGAATACTTAAATTACTGCTAATAATACCAGACATTTTTTTAATTAGTAGAAACAATCTAAATGCAGTAAGTAATAAATGACAACTTAACAATTAAGTAAAAAAATTCTTTGATTGCATTTTGTTTAATTTCCTCCAAATTTAAACCTAGAGTAAAGACATTTGTAGATTCAGTTCAGTTTAGTTATATTAACGTCTCGGTGAAAGCAACGCCTGGGGCTTGTTAAATACCAAACAAAATTATTCTTATTATCGCCATGTCAGATGATAGTTCGCCAATTGTGGCAATCATTCTTCTTGTAAATTCTTATTTTTGTTTTGTATTCTTTCTTGTTTGTGTCTCGTTTGGTTGTCGACATTCTATGGTGAGTGTCTTGTAATTGAAAGTATGGAACTGGTAATTTAAATATTGTAGAATAAAAATTAGTTTGATCATTCAGAAAACAATCCAGCACTCGTCGGAACTTTATTGAAAAAGTAATATATACAGTCCATTTAGCATTCTACAATTAGTATTTCATTTTGTATTCTAATTTTGAACCACGGTCAGATAACGAGGAGGACACCCGAACTGGCTTACCCTCTCCAAACTTCCACACAACAAAGTGTGCCCTGTGTGAATAATTACAACTCGTTGCCTTGACATTTTTTAGAGTGAAGCCTTTCGTAAATCAACTTTTTTAGGAATGTTTTACTCCAAAAAATTGGAAATTTATTTTATAATACAATTTAGAAAAGAGTTTTTTAAGTTTTATATTAGATTCCCAAAATATTTAAATCATTAAAATAAAAACTGGCAATCAATATCAATTACAAAAGCCTCTTTATTTTGCATCTAATTTTCAATAAACTTTTAGAATATTAATTCATTTTTTGTTAAAATTAAAATAATAAGTCATGTATTAGTATGCAATATTTTTACATAGTAATATGTGACATGCATAGTCTATAAATAAATGCAATTAATATGTATTTTACCTAGTATAGATGAACATGCAATTCAATAATGGATGAGATAATGCTTTAAATTTTCATTTAATATCGGAATAAAAACATCTGTTGAATTTTTTTTTTAATGTGAAAACAGGCACCTTTTGAAAAACATTTCGAAAATACGTTTTTTTTTAACAGTCAGATAAGATTTATTATAATTATTATCTTCAGTATTACATTTTTTTAAAAATATGAACTGTAATGCTCATTGAATATCTGAATATAAAATATTATTTTGAATTTTTAGTCGTAATGCAGAGAGATTGTTTAGGCTTTTAATTAAATTTTTAAGGAATTTTTTACTTTTTGTTTTCTTAAACTTATTGTTTTCCAATTCCTATTATTAGTTTACACTCTCTCTTCATAAACTCTCTCCATTTATAATTCCACTCAAATTCAAATATATTTTTGAAAACTTGTACTGAATGACACATGATGTTAATACAGTTTTTTTTTCCAAAAATTAATTCACTAATGAAATTTAATTAATTTTTGATACTTTAAATAGAGTTTTAGCAGTTTATAATGAAAATTGAAATAAACAGGCAGTAGCCCAATCGATAAAATGCAAGCATTTCAGTATTTTTCACGTGAAGAAAGCGAGTTTTATTCATGAGAAAATCAATAAGTTTTTGATAAGTTATTATTTGAAATTATTTAACAAAAAGTAAATAAAATAAAAAAACTTTTAGTTGACTTGAGTAGGAATTGACTTTAAATTTTTTTGTATTATATTATTTGTTATTTAAATCAATAATAACAAAAAAAAGTGTGAGATAATATACATTCCAAAAATATCTTTATTTTGCCACTCATTTATTATTATTTTTTAAAATTTTTGTCAAACCTAGACGCTATATTATGTCAAACGACATGTATGTCATCTTTCAAAAAAATTCAATAAATGAGTTAGCCTATTTCAGAAACTTCATTTAATACTGATATACAAAGAATTGTTCAACAAAATCTAAGAAAAGATTACTCAGCGAAATATATTTCGCATATAAATTCCTTTAATTTTCAACTTTAACATTTTACTTTAGCTCATCATAAATATTACTTTTTTTTTTATATAAACCATCATACCGAATTTTTCCAGCTGAATTTCTGGTTTTAAAATGCTATTTTAATTTTTCTATAGCATTACTCAGACAAAATCTTATTAAAATGAAATAAAATGAGTTTTTGAAAAAAAATTCGGAATTAAGTTTCCACAAATTAATGCATGAGAGAATCATGCATAAATTTTTAGTAAATTCCTTTTCGATCATTGAAATAAAAATTTGGATAAATGTTCACACACACACACAAAAATATCAATTTTTTAAATCTTAATTTTATTAAACTTTTTAAATGTTATCAAAATAATAGTTTGTCAATCGGTGACAATATGCCATATATTACTGGTTAATTTTTTGTACATTAAAATAATTCAGAAAATAGACAAGATGGTTTTAAAACTTCATTTCAGTATGAAATTTGAGAAAATGTTTTAAACGAAAAGCTAAAACATCATTTTTTGACCAACTATCATCTTCTCTTGACAAATACTGTCACTTTTATCAGTGGGGCAAAATTGTTTTACTTTCTTCATCAGTGAATTCGATTTTGGTTTTACTCATAATAAAGAAATAATAAGCGTTTAAATAAATAAAAAATTACCTTGATATTACAAAAACCAATTCAAAGTACGTATAATAAAGAGTAGAAATTTACAACTGGAGATAAATTTTCAGAATAGCTTTTGTGCAAGGAACTGGGCATTTCTATAACTTATTTCACTCCGTGTAGGAGCGAAGAAACTCCCAATCTCTTTGAGGTCTTTTGATGCTATTTGAAAGCCCTAAATTATAGTCAGTCACAAAAATTCTGACAGACTTTCAATTATTGAATAAGATACTGGGAATATAAAGCGTCTTGCTTCCACAGTAACAAAAGTAGCTACTCATTTTGTGAGAAAATTGCAATGTAAATAGGCCGCAGTGTCAATGCAATAGTTTATCCTTATATCATTACAATATCCTTAATAATAAAGTGAGTTTCTAATGCTTTTCCTGAAAAATAAGCAACGTGCCGGTATCCTTAAATACTATTTATTGTTGAGAGAACTTCAGTGGAAAATTTCTTTTGTAAATAGTTATAAAATCTTTCCAAGTTTGCGATGACAACACATGGAAATAGAAACTACAAATCAAAACACTAGAAATAGAAACAAGATAAAATCCAAAACACAAAATAGGTGCGAACCACCTATTTAGTGAATTGCTCCCCAACACTACCATCTTTTGGGACAAGGGAATCTTCAGTGAAAAAAACGGGATCGTCAGAGATAATACTGATCTCCTGGAGTAGCCTGTTTTAATACTCACCTCCCGTATTACAGAATCAGGAACCCGAAACCGACCCACTTGGACGTTAAAGGAACCCAAACGGCTCCGCTGGAAGTAGTAGGGTTATATTGTTAAGGATATCACATATGAAATTTGTTCGGATCCTTGAATATCTTTAGAAACTTGTTTAAAAACACAAATAAATATTTTTCAATGGTGACTTGAGTGCGAAAGAAACCTTGTTTTCGTACAATGAGACAAGCCGTGTATAGATTCCACCGATCGTCATTATATTGCTTTAGAATTGGGAGTGTTCCGACCTGACTCTTTGTGAAATGAGAAACTCTCTGCGTTTGATCAATAGTTCCCTACACCCACCACGAATATTTATGGGAGGTCTTCTGTTCCTGGAAAATGCATCAGTGAGTAAAGGACTTTCAATATGCATGATTCAACTCTTGTTTGAGAGCTTCCATTGGACAAATCGCTTCGATTGTTACTTTCAATCTTGATCCAAGACCTATAATCGAAATATCACCAGTAAGATAGTATCAAGGATTTGAAATACACTCCTCTTTGAAAAGTATTAACCATTGGTATTTGTGACTTTTTGATATTAGTTATGTAATAACCACTCTTAAAATATTTGTCACCTCTAAAATTTTAAGTAAAATTTTGTTTTTTAAAAAACTTTTTGATTGGTTGATAACAAGTCACTTGACTCTTGGCATTCAAGATTTGTTTTACCAGTATTGTTTGAAATATTTAATAAAGAATACTATCGAGCAGTATTTTGCATTTATATTGCATTTGAAGATAAAAAGGTGACAAGCAAAAATTAAAGGTTAAATGAACACCAAATTAATAGCATAAAATTTAAAATAATATTAGTTGTCAATTCGTCTTTTAGACACACTATTTGTGGCAACTTTAATGAATAGCATCCCCGTTTTTTTACCTTTTTCGAATAATATTCGAGTTTCGATCTTCATCTTGTGATATTGATGGACAGATCATACATGGACAGAAGTATAATTTTTGAAAGTGTACAGTTGCTTGTAAGTAAAGTAAATGCATATTTAATTTAGATCAAATAAATGAAAATTTGCTATTTTATCTGTGATTTCTTTAGTTAAAAAATGTATAAAAAATAGTGTTCTTTTTTTGTGTACCATTTTTTTCTATATTATGTAAAACTCTTGAAGAACATTTTTTTTTTCAAAATGGGCAATATTTTGAAAAATTACGCTATCTACACAATTTATTTTAGACTGTTTATTATTTTTTTATCCTTTTTTCTAATTTTATAACAGAATTAAAATTGAACATGTGGGATAAATGAAGGTACTTACTTTTATAAATATAAACTAATAACGAAAAATTTTGTTTTTAATGTGTCTTGGACAGCAAAAAATGTTTTTTTAACAATCGTTATTTCATTTCATAATTTCAAAATAGTTGACATTATGTTGAATATTTATATATGTGATATATTTTCTTAATTTTCAATGTAAAAGTTTTCAGCGTTACTGTGTTTAATTAGGAAATGGTATACCATCTATTCTATTGTTGCTTAAAATTCTCAGATCTTTTACCTCTAATTTGTTATGCAACTAGTAGTGTTTTACAATTTGTGGCATTGAAAATGTAAAAAATAATGATTTTGTTTGAAATGAGTCAACTGCATGCCATTCTCTTTTAAAGTTGCATTCAACAAATAATATATTCAAGATCCCTCCCCCCTTTTTTTTAGAAAATTAGAATTCAGCTTAAGTAGTGTAAAATACTTCTACATTGAATGTCTGATTAAGAAAATTGAATGTGTTAGTGATACAAAAATAATTTTTAATATTGGAACTATTCTGAGGAAGCAGGTGGGTTGAAGATCATTCCGTTCTTCTGACATAGAGATTTATACAAATACAAAATATCTGAATTAGATCGTATTGCAAATGTATAGAAACTAGAGTTGAAACCCTACAGAATTTTGTATTTGAATTAAAAAAGAATAGAAATTATTTCCCAAGTGCTTAAGAAAATTAGAAACATTATCTTGATTTTCACATAGTATAACAATATTATTTATGAAAGTATAAGAAATAAAACCAAAAATGTGCAAAAAAAATTCTGAAATGAATACATTGTTTAATTTGTCTAATAGGAGTG
>JAOUZG010007547.1:5666781-5689368 GCA_026289955.1 Argiope argentata | reverse complement strand
GCATCCTCCATTGTGGAATATTCAATATTAATAAAGAAAGTAACTAGAGATTTTAATAGAGGGAAAATATATTTGCAATATACTAGAATGATATCTTGGTTTTATTTTTGTTATGTGTAGTATAGATGTAAAATCTCTTTTAAGTTTTTCTGTTGTAATTAAAAAATTTTCATGCAAATGATGTATTTAAAAGTAATTATTGTTATCTGACTAAAAAATTAAAATATTTATCAACTTTGTTAGTTGTAAACTTTTTATTACTGCTTATAATTCTGAATACTGTGCTTTATTTATTTTCTATTTTATGTGTTACTATTTTTTTTTATATTTTGTGATTATAATTATGAAAATTATAGATTGTTTATATATAATTTTTTGTATGTCAATTATTTAAGAATTAAAAACTAGAAACTCTATTTTTAGTTTGAAAGGAAGGTTTCAAGAAAAAGAAAATTTCTTGATCATTTTTGTAAAGTAGGTAATTTTTTTAAATTTATTTATTTTTTTGATATACTACCATTAGGACACTTGGTTAAAATTAATTGAAAAGAAAATTCATTCAAATGTTTCAATAGTTTTATAAGATAGTACAAGACAAATGTAAAAATTCAGAAATTGTAGTTTCTTATTTAATATTCATATTTAAAACTATCCAAAACTGAATAAATGCCCATAGAAATATTTACTTATATTATAAATTTCTATATAATTGGTAACATATTTTTCAAAAATATGATTTAATTAAGCTATTTTACTATTTCGGTTGGGATTATGAAATATTTGAATTATAAATTGATTAAGACTATCTGCAAAACGTGGAGCTATATGGATTGTTTTAAATTGTTTTTTATTGTTATTATAAAAAGAACATTCAGGTATTTTTTGTAATTTTGTCCAACTTTGCCTTCCATAGTATTTTAGAACTTTTAACTCTTATTGCCGTATGCTATAATTTTCATATAAAATGTGTATTGCTTAATTTTTGAATTTATTATCAACAAGTTAAATACCACCTTTCTAATGCATTATATCTCATTTAATATATTTAAATAATTCCATTTGTGATTATTTTGATTCCCAATACAGAATATTTACATCACTCTGGAGTGAGCATCTATTTGAAGAATTTAGGTATTTTAACATTTGACTTTAAAACAGCAGTATAACAAGTTCACAGTGACATTATTTGATATATATAATGAAAAAACGCATTTAAATGATTTGTTGAGAATAAATAGAGTCGTGGCCTAAATCATGGAGAATACAGTTTGAATTTTTAGCTCTTTTTATTTCATCACAGGAGCAGGCATTATTTACAAGCGAAGGCGACGTGCACAAGACAGAACGACACAACACAGAACTCACGAAAGCTAAGTGTATTAAAAAGGGACGGGAAATCATTATCCCTGGTCTTAAATACCGAGACTTTGATAGGGATAAATATTTTTTATAGAGATTATAAACTTGGACTTCAGTGGGGATTTCCATGTTCTCACGGATAAGAGGTAAAGGAAATGCAGGGATCCTTTTAAAAGTATTTTGTTTAGGTCAGCAATTTTCATCTCTCCCACGGAGTGTGAGAAAGTAACAGGCGTTTAGCTGTTTCAGCAATTTTACACAGCTTCTCTTGAATTAATTAACTACAGCGAGTGAAATGGATCATAAAATAAGAGAATATTTTAGACTGATATTACTATGGGCTGAATTAAGATAGGCTTTGAAAATTAATTAGGATTAAAATTAAAAGTTTAAAAATATCATTGTAATATCATGGTCTCTAGAACATCCAAACACCCTTCATTTAAAAGTTATAAATAGTAGGCCAAATGTTCATTTGTAACCTAAAATTTTCTTATGTAATGTAAAAATTAAATGAGTTTTATAACTAATATTTGCTGAAATAAGTTATGCTAAAAAAGATGTCACAACAGATTATTAAAATCAAATATTTATTGAAATATTATTAATAATCTAAATGATCTAAAAAAAACTATTACAAAAGGAATATTTGTACACTTATGTAGTGAACATTATTGAAGTAAATAGAACAATAAAATAAATTACAAAAATAATTAATGTTTTGTAAATAGACCATTGTCTTTTATGATAGCTTGAAGATGTCTCGGCTTTGAATCTATTAATTTTTTGTGGTTTCTGAATTTATGTTTTCCCTTGCTTCAATTAATACATTTATCAATCTTTTTATATTTATATATAAATGTAGGATATCCCACGGAACTATTTAATTAACCAACATCTGCCTTCATCTTGTTTTGTCAACACCCGATGATATATGAAATCCAAAGCAAGAATTTACTCCAGTGTTAAACCGTTATATAAGGTACTACCTCTTATTGTTTTCATTAAAAAGAAGTATCTTCTAAGGAATTTCAGAACTGCATTCTTGTTTATGAAATTGATTGTAGCTGTGTAAAAGAAATAATTAATATATTTTTAAAGTGTATGTGATCATATTTTTAAGTATCATGCAAGTATATATTTTTTAAAATATTATTTTTCTATTTCTGATGCATAATAATATACTACATAAGTATATCTTTTAAACATTAAGGAAATCGAGGGTAATATTCATATTGTTATATTTTCATTTTAAAAACGAATCAATTCATCCTATTCTATATTGTTTCTTAAGTGGCATTCGCCAGATATGCATAGCTCTTTAGTTTCGATTTCGATTTTCTTACTGACGCTTCATTAAAAATTTATTTATCTTTCGCTCTCAGCACCTGATCCTAAATAAAAAGCTACTTAAGTGTTTAGGTTATACCTCCCATTCAAACGTGTGTTCCTTTTTAGAATATGATTAATGATTTTTACATGTGTTTGCTTTTAATGGTGTAATATAATAATAATAATAAAGTTCTTTCCACGAAGTAATTAACGTATATTTTAGTTAGAGTGTTTGGTTTTGTCTAAAGAACTTTGACGACTAAATTCTTTTTCACGTTCTATCAAAATTTTATCACAGTTTTTTAAACAAGAATTTTATTATTTAGTTTTTATTCCTTTCAAACTCTCTTTCTCTTTATTACAAGAAAAGGAGACAACTGATGTATTAGATGTTTTTGTAAAAGAGTTTTGTTTTTCAGTTGAAATTAATAATTGAGATAGTTTGAATTATTAGATATTTTAGTTTGGCTAATTTACCCATTACTAGTCTAAAATATTTCTGAATGAATGAAATTCCCATATTTCATCTTATATTTAGTGTATTTTGGTGCAATATCATTCTTTCTTAAGAATTTTGATAAATGAGAAAACGAAATTTCCATACTATAGCGACATTATTGTTACTATCTGAACACGCGACAGTTTATTTCACTAATTGTTTACTAAAATTAAATTTAAATTTCAAAATGGCCTTTCTCGGCAAAGGGCGACGCGATTTATTCGTATTGGCCACAGAATTGAATTTAGAAGCTGATCAATCTATGATCATCGCCACACTCAAAAATTTAATTACTAGTAGTGAAAATTACGACGAAGACCTAACAAAAAAGCTGCATACAACGATTGTTGAAGATCGCAAAGGCAGGGGAAAGCAGCAAGAACAACGAGATGAAAGACTACGTATTGAAGAACGACAAGAAAAACTGCGCCTCGAAGAGTTGAGGCTAGAGGAAGAGAAAAGACAGGACGAACTCGCTGAACGCAAACGCAAAGACGAATTTGAATGAGAAAGGTTCAAATGCAATCTAAATTTGGTACTGGTACATCCGACACAAGTGATACTAAGTTCCTGATCAAAGAAGTATCAAAATTTCTACATCGCTTCGACTTGAAAGAAGATATCAGTCTTTATCTTAAATTATTTGAACGTCAAGCTCAAAGATTGAATATTTGTCAAGAAAATTGGGGTTCTCATCTATTAGGCTTATTACCACCTGAAATATCTCACATCATAGCCAGAGAACCGGACGACAAAGCTAACTGTTACGAACATGTTAAACGCTTACTGCTGAAACGTTTTAAACTAACTCCGGAAAAATTTTGACAGTTATTTGTCATTCATCAAAAGGCACCTAAAAGAACATGGACTGATTTTTACCATGAACCAAATACGTATTTCGACGGTTTCATAAGTGGATTAAAGATGAACTTTCGAGAAATTATCAGATCTAATAATTACGGATCAACTAAAACGCAAAACGCCTTTTGAATTCAAGGAATATTACCTTGATGAATGGCCTTCTCATCGTTAAAGAAGGTTTACGTACTAAAGACGTAAAATCACAGACTTTCGTAAAGACGTAAAATCACAGAACTTATAGATAGTGGTAGTACCGTAAGTTTGCTACGAGAAAACACCAGTAGAAGAATAATGTATCCAACCAAATTATCACAGAATAAAATGCTTCTCACAGGCATTGGCGAAGCACAAGATACAACGATTGGTTCCTTTGAACATGAATTTGAAATGGACAACGAAAATTACTTATTAACTTGACATGTTGTACCTACTGACAAATTAAAATTCGAAGCAGTCATTGGATGCAGATATTTTAGGACAAGCATCGATAAGTTTCACCAAAGAAGGAGTTAATTTCCAAAAATATGAGAATCAAGTATTGCTCATGCAAATATTTGCAGAAAATTTTCAAGAAGAACTATATCTGCGCCTTATTGAAAATCGTGAAATCAAGAAATAACTTGAAACATTAATACAAGACTACAAGCCAGAAAAAAACGGCATCTACCGACGTTACAATGAAAATTATCCTGAAAGACGAAGAACCAGTCTGGCAACCACCTCGTCGACTAGCTATCACAGAAAGACAGGAAGTAAACAAGCAAATTGAAAAATGGCTTAACGAAGGTATTATACGTCCGAGTTCATCAGAATACGCAAGTCCAATTGTAATTGTGAAAAAGAAAGATGGATCTTCAAGATTGTGTGTTGATTACAGAAAGTTAAACCAGAAGCTCGTAAAAGATAAATTTCCTTTACCTCTCATCGAAGACGTTTTGGACACTTTACAAGAAGCAAAAGTATTTTCTACGTTGGATTTACGTAATGGTTTCTTCCACGTCGATGTTGACGAAGATAGTAGAAAGTATACGTCTTTTATTGTTCCAGGCGGACAATATGAATTTAATAAAGTTCCTTTTGGACACAACAGATTGTTAAAATCAAATATTTATTGAAATATTATTAATAATCTAAATGATCTACAAAAAACTATTACAAAAGGAATATTTGTACACTTATGTAGTGAACATTATTGAAGTAAATAGAACAATAAAATAAATTACAAAAATATTTAATGTTTTGTAAATAGACCATTGTCTTTTATGATAGCTTGAAGATGTCTCGGCTTCGAATCTATTAATTTTTTGTGGTTTCTGAATTTATGTTTTCCCTTGCTTCAATTAATACATTTATCAATCTTTTTATATTTATATATAAATGTAGGATATCCCACGGAGCTATTTTAATGAACCATAATCTGCTTTCATCTTGTTGAAAATTAGAATTCAGCTTAAGTGGTGGAAAATACTTCTACATTGAATGTCTGATTCAGAAGATTGACTGTGTTAGTGATACAAAAATAATTTTTACTATTGGAACTATTCTGAGGAAACAGGTGGGTTGAAGATCATTCCGTTCCTCTGACATAGAGATTTATACAAATACAAAATATCTGAATTAGATCATATTGCAAAAATATAGAAACTGGAGTTGAAACCCTACAGAATTTTGTATTTAGATTAAAAAAGATTAGTAAATATTTCGCAAGTGCTTAAGAAAATTAGAAACATTATCTTGTTTTTCACATAGTATAACAATATTATTTATGAAAGTATAAGAAATAAAACCAAAAATGTGATAAAAAATTCTGAAATAAATATATTGTTTAATTTGTCTAATTGGAGTGATTTTTGTCTTGTACTATTTAGTAGCATCATATTCAAAGTTGAAATTTCAAACATTGGTTTATGCATGCAATGTTTGTACTTTTAAAACGATTACTATTCATGCTCCTGTGCTACTTGCATCAAAATAATGTTTAAGAAAGCATTAAAAAAGCAGCTTTAATACAATTTGACATTATTCAGTTTCTAAAAAGAATGCTTTGAAGCTCAAAATAAAAATTTAAATTTCTGTATAAATAATAAGAGGTCATAAATCCTTCCTCCATTGCTCAATTTCACACTCTTTTTAAAATAGGCATCCTCCATTGTGGAATATTCAATATTAATAAAGAAAGTAACTAGAGATTTTAATAGAGGGAAAATATATTTGCAATATACTAGAATGATATCTTGGTTTTATTTTTGTTATGTGTAGTATAGATGTAAAATCTCTTTTAAGTTTTTCTGTTGTAATTAAAAAAAATTTCATGCAAATGATGTATTTAAAAGTAATTAATGTTATCTGACTAAAAAATTAAAATATTTATCGACTTTGTTAGTTGTAAACTTTTTATTACTGCTTATAATTCTGAATACTGTGCTTTATTTATTTTCTATTTTATGTGTTACTATTTTTTTTATATATTTTGTGATTATAATTATGAAAATTATAGATTGTTTATTATATAATTTTTTGTATGTCAATTATTTAAGAATTAAAAACTAGAAACTCTATTTTTAGTTTGAAAGGAAGGTTTCAAGAAAAAGAAAATTTCTTGGTCATTTTTGTAAAGTAGGTAATTTTTTATTTATTTATTTATTTATTTGATATACTACCATTAGGACACTTGGTTAATGAATTAGTAATGATGGTGTGTGATGATACAGTAACTTCAAAGTTGAAAAGCGCACAAAAAGATGATAGTATGCAAACATTGAAGTCACTTTTAGAGAAACAAGAATCTAAAGAATTTTTTGAATGGAACGGTATACTCTACAAATATTTAAGTGGTCGAGAATTAATCGTGATCCCTAAAGCAATGGAAACTGAATTGATTGAAATGATCCATGACAACAGTCATTTCTCAGAAGCAAAAACAGCAGAAATTGTGAAACAGGAATTCTTTATTCAAAATGTAGCCAACATCATCAAAAAAGTAATCGTTAATTGCGTTCCATGTATCTTAGCTAATAAGAAAACTGGCAAAAAAGAAGGGTTTTTAAATCCTATTTCTAAAGAAGACATACCCTTTAGTACATACCATGTCGACTTCATTGGCCCTTTACATTCTACAAATAAAAGCTATCAACACATTTTCACTGTAGTAGGCGCATTTTCAAAACTTACTTGGCTATATCCCGTCAAAACTGTATCTGCTGAAATTGCCTTGGAAAAGTTAAAACTACAACAGAAAACTTTTGGCAACCCTGTAAGAATTATCACTGACAGAGGTTCAGTGTTCACTTCAAAATTATTCAACGACTACTGTACCGAAGAAAACATACAACATTTACAAATAGCAACAGGTGTTCCTAGATGAAACGGTCTGGTTGAACAAATACACAGAACTTTGATTCCCGTCCTTACCAAGCTATCGTTAGACGACTCAACCAAATGGTATAAATATGTCGACAGATTACAAAGAATACTAAACAGCACTATATCTCAAAGCACTAAATGGACACCATTCGAACTTTTAGTAGGAACCAAAATGCGGAATAAGGAAGACATCCGAATCAAAGACCTAACCAGAGTGAACTCTAAAGATAGGTATGAAGTGGAAAAAGTCGGTCAGCACGAGGGTCTGAACTCTACCACTACCTTAGCTGATTTGATGAAGCATTTTTATACTAATTAAATTTTGAATATTATTTATTATTTTTCATCTTTCTCATATTATACCCTTTGAGAAATTAATTGCTACTGTATGGTAAAGCTCGTTTCAAATAATTATATCATATTCGTTTGCAACAATTATCGTATTTTCATATTGTTTTTTATCAATTTTTATCGACCTATTCTAAAGAATTTTCATGATATAATATTTAGTTAATTGTAGGTTCACAATATTAAATATTTTGGAATTTTTATGTGCTTTATTCTAGATCCGGAATTGTGAACATTGAGTATACATCTTTTCATCTGGTATTTTATTTTGTTATGTTTAAGAATATTATTATTTGTGGTTATTGCATAAATATTCTTAATTCACCAAATCCATGATTGTAACTGAAATTAGTTTATTAGTAAAAGGTAAGATCATGTAAAATTTTTTTAGCTCTTAACGTTCTGTAAAAGCAGACTATCAGGAGAGGGAGATTTTGTAGGATATCCCATGGAACAATTTTAATTAACCAACATCTGCCTTCATCTTGTTTGGTCAACACCCGATGATATATGAAATCCAAAGCAAGAGTTGTAAAGATTAGATCATTTCCCAGAGGACGATAACTTTTAATTAGTTTAGCATTCCAGAACAACGCTATCTATCGGTCTTTTGAAAGTCTGCCCCAATTAATTTTGAGGGAGAGGCCCCACTAACTTTCGTCAAGAACAGACGTCTGTCTTCACGCGTCAGCGACTCCCTCAAAGCTCAGCGGCTACGCGGTAATATATATTTTCAGTCATGATGTTTCCCTACCTCTAACGTCCTCCTAGAGGAAATAATCTAACTTTCTGATTATTAAATAACAAAAACATATTTTCCAAAAAACATATTTTTAGCATTATAGCTTTTGGTCTACAACAACAACAAAAAAAAAAAACTTGGAGGTAGACAAATGAAATTTCATATACTGTCTTATCACCAAATCTGTAGATTTCTATCAATTGTTGAACAAAATCTGTTCAGAGATAGCATGTTTGGCTGTTTGAGTACAGATGGACTCGGTAATTACGAAACGCAAAGAATTACGTAAATGAAATTTAGTATACAGAATCAGCATCCAAGATTGAGATTCGTATCAAATTGTGAACCATATTTGCCAAACGATTGATCATCTATCGGTCTGTACTTTTTCATGCTTGTAAACGTGGTAATTCATAAACACCAGCACATAAATGAATGAAATCCTCACTTTTTCTTGTGACTATAATTGTAGTTCCGTGTCAAATTTTGGTATGAATTGGTCTGCAACAAGGTTTCCAAAACACATATTTTCAAGGTAGATTTAAGAAAATTGTTTGATTCATGCCAAAAATCTTTATTTTTTATCTACCACCTGATCGGTAATGCAACATATTTTGAACACTATGCAATATATTCATGGCCTTATCCGATATCCATAATTTTATGTGGGGAGAGGGGGGAATTAATTGGAGAGTATGCGATAATGTTTCGGAAAGACTATCTTGAATTCTTTTTTTAATTAAAAGGAATATGAAAATACTAACTTTGATGAAAAAGAATCCTCCTTTGCCTTCCATCTTACTGAGAGAGATTTTTTAAACACTTCTTGTCCATTCTGAGCTTTATTGCTGGGTTCTAAGTTGATTGTTCAGAATCCTGTAATTCAACCTTTTCATGTTTTGAAGTAGGTTGATTTTTTTAAACAACCTACCTCAACTACAATAAACAACTCATCAGACCTTTATTTACCAGCTTGATCCTTTGAAGAAAAACGAACTCGAAAAATGGTTTTTAAGCAATTTTTACGATCGAAGCTAAGGCATTAAAATAGCTTTTCACCCTCTATTATATTTCTTTTTTAATAATACAGTTCTAATAATTAAATTTAAAAAATATCTCTTAGATAAGACTTATTTTGGTATTTTGAATGCTCAGGCATATTCAGGTATAGTTTCATACAAAATTGAATGACTTTTCTAATTGTGTTGTTAAATAATAAACCAAAAATTCATGAATGTACTGTTTTTATAATTAATACATTGTCATTTATACTAACCCACAAAATATTATGCTTTAATATAGCTTTAATTGCATTTTTGAGCCAGTGTTTCAACGATTTTAGGGAAAAGGGAAAAAATTGAAAAAAATTATATTATAATTTAATATTTATTTAATTGGATGTTTTATTTGATATTTTTATTGGTGAAATGTTAAGAGATTCACTCTTTACATCTGATAAAAATAAAAGTAATACTCACGAGTATTTTCTCCTTTTATCTCTTATTTATTTCAATCAGAAAACTTGAAACTAATTAGGAAAAAAAAATTAATTTACTTTTTTGTATTCTTATAAAAGCTTGATTTTAAAAACTTTTATTATTTAATACCTATCGATGTTTATATTACAGATCTGTGTTTAACAATGACCCATAGTGCCATTTTGTCAGTTTTCGTAATAATGATGGGACTGCTAAATATATGACAACTACTTGTTTGTGATAGCTGAATGCCTTCAGTCAAGGGTATCATCTTTAATAAATGGTAAATATTTGTTTAGAAATTGAAGAATTAATTTTATTCAAAATGCAGTTAATTTAATTCAAAGGAGCAATACCGCCATTGCCATTTTTATAAAATTAAAATTTTTAAATGAATCAATTAAATGATAATTAAGTTTCATAAATAATAAGACAATGTATGATCATAAGGAAGTTACAGCTGAACAAAATTTTGGAACTTTCATTATGTTTTATAAAAGTTAGTCATAAATTTAATTACCATTCTTGTTATTATCGAGAAACTGCTTACAATCTATATTTATCTTTTGCAGCCGAATTTGACTTGAAATAGGAAATTACCATTAAGTGCACTTAATCGTTACTCTGTGTTAAGCATTAACTTGGTGGTATCACCGTTTTGAGGCTGGAGAGTTTTTTCAAAATCTAATTATTCTGAAGAAATGCAAATATGTGGATTTGATGCTGGCTAGATTCATTGAAACCAAATACTCTCCACCTGGTGTAATATAAAAATTTGAAGAAAAGATGCCGATTCAAATGTCGTCTTCGTCATTTAACCATGATTTAAACTTATGAGGTAAAACTGCCCTTGCCTTATTTCAAAACAGGCTGTAAATGTAATCAAAATTAAAATTCAGTATTGTACATTATTTGATGATGATTATGTCTGCTTTTATTAGAACAAAAAAAGTGTAAACTAAATGATTAACAGATTTTGATAAAGAAGTGATTACAATCATTATTTCTGGCAAACTAGTTTTTTTTTAATGAAATAACATTTCATTGCAAATTTAATCATATAAATGTAAATTTGCTTTATGTTTATAATATTGACATTTTATGTGCTAAATATTCTTGTAAATTATATTTTTCAATTCTTGCAACCCAATTTGGAAATGATACAAAAAATGAGTACTTGAATCCATTGAAAATGATTTCAATATTTGATGATGGAATAGTATAATTTTGTGTGCGTCATCGATTATCACGTACCAAGTGAAGGGATAGAGAATCGCTGATGTAAACAGATTCTTCTAAAGGATCCCTATGTTTCCCTTGTCAAGGTCGACATGTGTAAGAAATTCCTGTGTCAGAATCGACGCATGTCAGATTTATTAGAATCTCGTGGTATATAATACCGTAGATAAATCCCTTCTTTCCTTTTACCTTCTCTTTTGTGCCTCTCTGTCAGCGGGCTTGCAATGTCCGCTCTATTTGTACATAATCCGTGCCGCTCGAGATGCAATAAAGCGAACTTAAAAAATTCGAAAGTCTGTCTTCAAAACTGCCTGATATATATATATATAATGTTGAAGTAGATAATAGAGTTGTGGTCGAAATCAGGAAGAAGACCAGTTGAATTTTTAGGTTAGCTTTTATTTATCACGGGAGGTATGCATTATGTACAAGCAGAAGCAACAAGATCAACACAAAACGAAATGAGGAAAATCTGATGAATCTTTCATCAATTTGATTATATACAACGGCATTTTAATAAGAATTTCTATCGCATGTCAATCACAAGTAAGGGAATAATAGGGATCTTTGTTGTTACTTATGGCACTTGCCTATGCACAAGCCCCCTGCTAATAAATCAGCAGGTTTAAGCTGAAAGGAGCGTCTCTTGTTTTTTAAAGTTGCGCCAACTAGGGTCAAGAGTACGACTTAGCTACTCGCTCACTACCTTTGCTTGCAGTCCCTTTTTACAGGGGGGAGGCACATTCTCACATCTCGCATACAGAAGAACAACCATGCTCGAACCCGGGACTCCCAGAACACGAGGAAGTCTCGATACTTCTTTGACAGGGATATTTTAAAGGAATGTGCATAGCTGGGTAATTTTTATCCCATCACTTGAAGTGTGGGAAATAATTGGCTTTTAGCTGTTCAGCAGTTTTACAAAGCTTCTGTTGAATTAATTAACTAGAACAAGTGGAATGGGATCGTTAAATAAGAGAATATATTAGAATTAAATTGCTATAACTTAAATTAATTAGTAAATTACTATGATTTAAATCAATTCGTAAATTAAACTAACTTAAATTAATTAGTTTTAATTTAGATTTTAAAATATCATTAAATATATATCTATATATAGTGTCTATTTATATTTCTAAGGAGCGTCTCTTAAAGTTTGAAAAAGTCTTATTTCATTTTTTAGAAATTTTTGGAGCATTTTGTTCAGTTTAGTACTGGATTTACTTTTGATTAAACAGTGTTTATTTTCAGTGACAAACATTTTTTCACTTTGCTAAAGTGGATTTGTGTTTATGGAAGAAAATAAAATAAAGCTTTATGATTAGGATTAAAGATAAATTAATATGTTTAATAAGTATAATCATCAGCATATTAATTGTTTCATGATAATTGTTTGTAGATTTTTTTTTGCTGCCATATTTCATTAACTTACATGCGTATTAGAAACTACTTAGAATTTTTGTAATATATGATGCCCAAATATTAAGTGCATGTCATAAAAAAATGGAGGACTTTTGCTACTTCAGGTTCATATTCAGTGATATATATATACGTGATATGTACATATGATATATATACCCTGGTTATTTACTGGAAGATAATATACTATTGCTTTTCCTAAAGTGGTACCATTATCACACAAATAAAAATAAGTGTTAGCTCATTCCATATTCAACACTAAAATTCTTTAAACTCAGGTGAATATCAGACAAATTATCCCCAAATATTTTCTTGAAATTATTCTTTAATGGCCATTTTTCAGTCCAGTGATTAATTGTCCCTATCTGTGAATTAAAGGAATTTGCTTGAAGAATATAAGAATGTATTAGTTTTCAAAATGTTTAAATTTAATTATTTACTCAAAAATAGTTTCTTTTAATGAAAAAGAAATCAGTATTGCTTTTTCTCCATAAAGAATTTTTGGACTTTGCAAATTTTGAGCCTGCAAAATTTTCCTAATGATGTGTAGAACTTTTTACAGGTGTATACATGGAAATGAAATGTGAAAATATACTGTTGAAAATATATACTATAGTATGTGTAATTTAAGGACGATTTTGTAATAAAGAACTCTCTTGATTTAATTCCTGGGTTTTTTCCCTCTATCCCTTTTCCTATTCATAATACTTGATATTTATTAGAATTATAGTTATCATATTGTCTTAAAATCATATTATAGTTATCATATTGTTTTAAAATCATATTTTCACACTTCTTAAATAAGCTAAGTTAATAATTAAATATGTTGTCCGAATTGTTGCTTAACTGACATGATGCTGTGTTTGCACAATGTAATACATGCATACATTATTCTCTCCGCTATAGCAACCACATATTATTACAAGCATGCTACATTTAAATGCTTGTTTGATGTATCAAATTGTTTTGCATATATTTTTAAAACCTTTCTTATTACGAAAAATGTAAATAACATTATCACCTTATTTGCTTATATATTTTTTTGTCATCTTTTAGACTGCAAGCAAGTTTGTACAAGTGCTGAGTAAACTGTTGAAGAGAGAAGAAAAGATTAGGAAAAATGAGGAAATGAAATTAAATAGAAAGTGATTTGTGTCCATTTTATACAGTAATGTAAAAAGATTGGTAATATGCATTTAAGAGAACTATTATTGTATAAAAGATAAAGATGACGTAAATAAACATGTGATTACATTAATAATGCTTGTGCTTGATTATGGAAAATGTATCTCTTTACTTTCAAAATAGCCACTATATATATTATTCTACTAATAAAATATAAAGCTATTTTCTAATTTTAATTTTCATGAAGTTAAGATTTGATTTATGTGAATATGTTAGCATCTGGAGGAGTTTCCCCCCTTATACTTAACATTAAGATTGCCATTGTTGAATGGAATGAGTTATTTCGTTAATTTATTATTTATTCGTAATTTTAGCTTCATGAATATTAATTGAATAAACTGAACTGAATTAAAAAATTGACTATAAGGCAACTAAGGACTGTTCACCCGAATGCATCTGTATTAAATCTGGCTGTGTTCTTCATTTCATGCTTATTATTAGTTAAATGCAATTTTTCAGTTTCATACAGATTCATAAAAGGTTAACTAACTTTTTTTGTTTTTGAAATAAAAAGCAATTATGCGGTGTATAAAATTTTCCTTCTTTTTTTATAATGTTGCAACAGATAAGTTATTAAACTAAAATTATGTGAATACGTTATTTTAGATTATTTCTTATTTGTTTGAAAGAATATCATGCTTGCTAGTCAATAGTTGTAAATTATCAGGCACATACCTGAATAATAACATGAAATAATAAGTACTTTGAATTCCTCTAAAGATTGTTTTCATAAAATATTTCAAGTGACCAAAATCTCAGGTATCCTGACATTTCTTAGAAAGAAAAAACTTTTTTTTTAGTAGTCTGCAAGAGCAATTTTTTTGTATGAAATTTAAATAAATGTCTTTGGGAAAAAACGCTTTTTCTAATGTGATCACATGATTTGTAAAGAAGAATATTATTACACTGTATAAGGACAATGACAAGAATTAGAATTTTTTAAAAACCTTTATGCATTGACACCTAATATTAGATTTAAGCTAATTTTTTAAAATAATTTTCCTTTTAAACTTTCTGTACAATATCGTGTTAGTGGGGCCGATTTCTGTATAATTTGAATTTTTGTTTTATTTCATTAACTTTGAATTATCCAAGCTCCTTCGTATTTTAAGTACAATTGAATCTGTGAATTTCAAATATGCAAATAATGGATAGTCTGAGTATTTTAAATTTTCCAACCATTTCATGTTGATATTCCCCGAATTTATTTTAAATATTATGGTCTGAACAATTGGTCTGCTTTTTCAGCATGACTTTTTTTTTTTTTTTTGAGATTGAACTGAATAAAATAAATTGAGTTTCATTGAAATATTCACTAGATGTTCACAATGAATTATGTTGGTGATGCAATAGACTGCTGGTTTATAACTGTCAAAATAGTAGCAAAAAAAAAGTTCGTAATGTATCAGGAAAATTTCCTAAATCTCTAAAAGGTGTTGGTGAGAGTGCATTAAAATTATTACTTTCTTTAAAATAGTTTTTAAACTTAAATTTAATACAGTCAATTATTCAAAAATTACCATATCAAACGATTAATGAAATTAGATCTAAAATGCAATTAGTTTCGATTTAAATACATAAAAAAATTGTTAAAATTTCTTTTTTAGAATCTGAATATGTATGTAGCCTATAGAAATTTTACATTGGTAAATCAGTATCGTTAAATACAAAAACCGTCATTTTTTTAACATTCAGAAGGAATGCAGCCTGTTGCTATTGTTCTCAAAATGACTGTATAATATGATTAACAAGTAAACAAGTTTTTAAGTAAATGTGAATATATAATTCTAATATGAATAAAATTTGAAAATGTGATTAAAGGAATAGTATTGCTTTTTTTTTTTTTTTGTCTCTGCATTTCCTTAACTTTACAGATTTTTTAAATAAAAATTTTTAAGTTTTCTTTATAAGCAGATAATTATAATTACCTGCAAATATTACGGGGATTATCTGTTAAAGAAAACATAAAAATCGCTACTATTGATATCTGCCGTGTGTAAACAAGTTTTATATTATTAAAAATGCATTTAAGATATTTTCATAATAGAAGTAGATTGATGCTCTAAACGAATGGCCTTAAAATGCTCAGATAATATGCAGGAAGTTGCGGTAATAACATTTCACTCCTAAATAAAAACGAGTTGCTCAGTTTTTTTTATTACAATTCATCACTGCATAGCTGTTTTTTTCCCTCGATAAGAATTTACAAAATTTATTGTACTGAAATTGTTTATAAGTTAATTGCTTTTTTAATTCAAATCTTTCGCATTTTTCATACACACAATCACATTATTTAACGGAAACAAAAATAGATTATTGTAAGTATTATTTGACTGATATTAGAATAATTGTTGATAAACTATCTCTCACTGTGGCTGTTATTTATAGGTATTTCCTTCCATTAGCTTTAAAATCGTATAGGCACTTGAATAATAGATATTAAATTTCGATGGTATGAGCATACACATCTAAAAGGAATAAGTTCTTAGATGTGATGAATGAAATGAATTACATTTTGCATATGAAAAATGAACGGAATCTGCATTGATTAGCTTTCGACTACGGGAGAGCATGAACGCATGAAATTAGGTAATTGTAGAAATTGTAAAAACGTTTTTAAATTCATTGCAAAAATGAAAATAATTGAAAATATTTTTTAAATGCCCGAGAATCATGGAAAATATTGAAGAGCTAGTAAATTAGTGTCATTTAATAAATAACTTAGGATTTCAAAATTGTACAAAAATGATTTTTTGATATTAAATTTGTTCTAAATGTTATTGTGGGAAAACATCAAAATTTTGTTGAACTTTAATAAACTAAAATTTTAAAATTCATTTGAAATTGCACATTCCTATCCTTCATAGTATGTTTGTGCAAAATTCGAGAAAACGAAATCCAACGATTTGTTCTGTTAAGTGCCAGCAGGCACATAGTATAGCAGCGTTTTCTCACTACATCGTGAGAAAACGGTGACTATTCTGCTTAATCCATCTATAAATATTTGGCAACAGAACTTGCTAAGAAACTGAAGTCCTAACAGCATTTATTCTCAAGATAAATAATAAAGTTGTAAGAATAGTAGTAGTAATTCGAGTTTCATAACTGTTTGATGCGTGACTATCTTTTCTGTTCATATTGACAAAATGTTGTTTTCCAATATCATAAATTGCTGTTGATGACATATCTTCATCATTATTACAACTCCTGCTGAAAGAAAAGAGAGAATCTTTCATATAAAAGAAAGAAGACGTGTAAATATATAAATCATATTACTTTTACAGTCTGGTATTAGTAAAATACGTTGTGAATAGAAATTTCTCTTTTACTGAATAATTTTTTCTCTCTCGTAGATCAAAAATGAATTAGAATTTTTGATTTAAACAAAAATATGCATTTCTACTCTGAAATTAATGTATTAAAATGGCGAGATTATTATATACGCTTAAAAATAATTTTCTTGTTGATGAAACTTGCTTTGCAGATTTAAAAAGCCAAGATTATGGTTAGTTTTCTCACTCTAATAAATACAGAAATTTGATAAAATAGCACCTTTTTGTTTTGATTTATGCAAATAAATAACATGAAATTTCACCAGAATATGCTGTGGTGCTTAGAAATCTGTTTTATATGAAACAATTAGCTATTGATTAACTTGCTAGGCAGCTCTGAGAAATAATTTTAAATACAAGGTGACAAATATAATGACCAGTTACCTATTTCAAGGGACAGAAATTTCTTTGTTGATTTTGTTGATATTTCATCAAAAATTTCAACAAATAGCTAATTTATTTTAATGCTTTACGTGATACCACAATCTTACGTTAAATGTTTAATTTCTGATTGTCTATGGGTATTTCACTTTATAGGATTGCATGCATTATTTTTCTTTCATTTATCACATATAATGGCATGTTATGTTATGTTGTTGTTGCTGTACTTAAATATTAAAGATACACTTTTTGTTGAAAAAAATAAGGAAATATGAAAATTACTATTTAAGCCTTCATATCTACAAAATTTTCTATGAATACATTTTTTTAACAAATTTAAATTCAGACCAAAATTTGTTCTTGCCTATTGTCAAAGAAAAAGGGAAATATAAAGTTTTGTCTTATTGTTGACTGAACGAAGCAATACCAACAGAATTTGTACTAAAGATTATATACTGTCACGTATAATTGAGAACTAATTCAAAAATAAAGGGTTTTTATTGACACAAGCAGCTTGCTTGGGTTGAAGACAATAATCGATTGACACGTTACAGCAGTTTATATAGCAGAGAAAAACCGGAAGTACTGTTCCGGAAAACACGTCATACAAAGTTCTGGAAATTCAGAATAAATTATAATGATTAATAAAGTTAAGAGTTCATCCGCCAGGATTCGAACCCGAATCTCAGACGATTCACAGTTTCCTATGTAGTCACTCTGCCACAGGGCTTCAGTTGAAGTCGCGTCAATACATTTTAGCGTTTTCTATTATATATTCATTCATTCTATAGTAACTACTGTCTTTTCAATATATCTTGCTTAAAAAATTAAGGCATTATTTTGTATTGTGTTAAATTTATGGATAATAACTAAACGGATTCTAATATGCATGCGGATAAATGAAAGATTTTGTGATATCTTATTCTTATTGTCAATATTTCATTCCATAAGAGTATTTGAGTTTTCATACACTTTTTAAAACACAAGTTTTATGATTTGTCGAAAACTTACTGAATGTTCAATTATTTTTTATGAATATTAATTTGAAATTCGAAATTTCATAAGTCTGTAGTTATAGCGGATGGCGCTAGGCCCGAACTCCCAATCTTATGGTTAGTAGCCGAGTAACAAATCCGTTGGGCCAAAAGTGCACTTCAGTCCGAGGGATGTTATCTGACTTATATGTATAGCAATCACCACAAGTCTATCTTAGATCATTTTTAAGTATTTCCCTTTAAGTTTTTTTTTTGTTCAAAATAAGGTTTTATTTAGTTTTTAGTGGAATTGAGGTATACTGGTGAAACTGGCTTATCTATGAAACTGATGAATTAACATCTTCAAGTATGGATTAATTCCTTTTGATTTCTTTGCACCCTGATTGAACTTCGATATAACTAATTTAAAACCGTCGTCTTATAAATTTTACCTTTTTTGACCGTCTTGTAAAATAATAATGAACATAGTGACATGTATTCTAAGAAACATAACCTGAAGTATATAAAAATAAGTCGGATCTTCTTACATTTTTCTTCTCTTTCTCTTTCTTTCTTTCTTTTTTTTAATTTGCAGTTCCTTTTTTTTCACAAGTCTTATTGGGCCTGCTTAAAATTTTGCCTTTTACATAAGCAAACTTTCTATTTTACAGGAATTTATTGGTTATGAAAAGAGTACTTTTGATAATTTTTATCCGCCATTGAAATCTGAAGACACGCAAGTCTAAGTAAATAGACTCAGGTTTACGTGTCTTCTTAAAATATTACTCTATAAAGACAGAGATCATGTCTAAGATTAACTCTTTCATATACGCACTATAAGCATTTGATAAGGCGAGACGTTGAGGTTGGTACAGCTGAGGAGTAAACGAGATATTCCCTGAAAAGCAAATGCGATAACTCTTTACTACATGGGATGTTGATCAGTTATACTCCAGTCAAATTACTATGTAAACATGGGTTATATTTTGTGTTCTGCGATAAAAGTGTTGACAAAGAAGAAATAGATTGGAAAATCTTTGTTCTCCTTTCTGGTACTTGGAACAAGGCGATTTCGAATGTTTATTGACCAAATAAAATAAGAAAGTTGATAAAGATTTACGATGCATGTTTTTGATTGATAAACTCTATAAATGCCATAAAAGCTACTTGCCTGATTAAGATCTATTTCTTCCAATGACAAATACCTTAAAGAAGAAAAAAACCCAATTGCAACTACATTAATTTATTTAAAATTGTCGTTTTTCTAAAGAAGGATTTGTAAAAAAAAAAAAAAAAAAAAAAAAAAAATCGAAGTATTTAGATTTTATCGGAGATAAGAAAACTTCCAAGGTGAAATGTTTCCAAAATTTAAAAACAGCCGTGAAATATATTAAGGAATAAAACAGTTGTACTTATTAAACCGAACAGAATATACTGATTTAAATCATATAGCTTGTATATAAATATTTATATAAGATACGTAACAGAAGATTTTTATGAACGATACTGCGAAAAAAAAATTAAAAAAAGGACTTGAACCAGAGGCGGATTTCCAAACAAGCGCATGAGGCGCGCGCCTCGGACTTCATAAATTTAGGGGCCTCAAAATTTTGTTCTAAAATAATAATAATTTAAATTTTGAAAAAAAAGGATATTTTTTAATAAAACCTTTCATTTTTACACTCTACTATTAACACTCCCTGTTCATCCATTTCAATAAAAAAATCGTGCAGTATCAGTACCCTTGAAAAACCAACTACTCTGAGAATGAGAGAGACTAAAGTCAACCAGAAGAGGGGACATTTTTCGGCATTTTTTATTTTGTGCGAAACTGGAGATATATATCATCTTACACCCTCCTGCAAACTGGGACCCTATGAAGTACAGGAATGGCTCTCAAGACAATGAACGTGTTTGTATAATAGGAATTTGTATAATAATCGCGTTTTAAACTACGAAATAAAATATCAGCTGATTCTGATAAGGTTTTAAAACAAAACCAAAATATTTTTATTCCCAAAAGAGAAAAACAGCTCCATTCTATAATAATTGATTTAGTGCATAAAAAAATATTGCGCAACTGTGGTACAAAATAGCCCCTATTTTTTTAGAACAGCCTTAACACACCCTGAACTTCATTATCCTTTTAAATACTGCCAAGTAGGGTGAAAAAATTAAATTTAATTTTCAGTTTTATGTACCTAGGTCCCCCCCCGCTTTTTTTAACACAAAAAATCGGATACAGAGAACACAGTGAAAAAGGGTGTATAAAGAGTGCATACTATAACTGGAGGGAAAGGGGGGGGCTGAAATTGAATTGCGCCTCGGACCTCTGAAACTCCATATCCGCCACTGACTTGAACATTTGTCAAAACAAAGATTCACGCATAGAAAAACTTGGAATTTCTATAATTACGAGATTTATGAAAGGCAAAAAAAAGAGAGAGAGAGAGAAAAAATGTTTAACAAGTGTAATTTAAACCAAAAACTTAAAATTTGAATGTGCAATTTAAAGATGGTGAGCACTTTAGTGAAAAGTTAAAAATCCTTACATTTTGCTCGCCATTTTAAATAAACTGATAGATATGATTATATTGCTTGAATTGGGGAATAAGTCATGCAAAATCGTTATTAAAATCAACATAAAATATTACTTTTCTTGTCTATTACAATATTGTTATTCCGAAATTACGATAGCAGCTGTCGTAGTTTCTTTCTTAATTTATACTTTTGCATCGTTTCCTTTGTTTTATAAATGTTGTTTGTTCTTTTTCTTCATTCTTTGGCGAGGGATAAGGGTAAGGAAGGAGTCCATAGGTTAACAAGTATGTGTCCTGTTAAACATTTATGGATGCCATACCTTATATAGCGTAGATCAAGCAGTTTTAACAATGCGAATTTTCGCATAACAACTCTATATATTTTAATAATACTTTTTAAACACATTGTAAATCCCCCCCCCCGATATTTATATGTCTGTATGCTTTTTAATTCAAAATTCCTATTGTAAGAGGTTTGATTCAAGACATTAGTTAACAATTTAGTTACTAATTTATAAAATTAGAATGTTGTAAAATTCTAGAAAACTTGAGCTAAATATTGTTTTAATTTATATAGAATGAAGCTCACTTATAATTGGACTTAATTAAATTTTGCATTTCAATGCCTAGCTAAAAATTAAATTTTTTTTTTAGCTAGCTATAGCTTTTTTCATTCTATGAAAGGAAAATTATCATTTTTATTTTATTATTCTTTATTTTTAAATCTGTTGCTTTCTTCATGTCAATGATATGAAATGCTTACATTGAATTCAATATGTTGTTTCTTTTTTCAGAACGAATTAAAATATTTTATTTTAATTAACTGTAGTGCGAAGAAGAAGCATTGTAATTTTATTAAATTTGATAAATTGTTTAAAATTGAAATTTTTAATAATTCTAGCAACTCTCTAATATTGCCACGTCAAATAGAAGAAAACTATTATTCTATTTTATAATGCAAGATTGTTACGTGAATGGTGTTTTCATATTAAATTGAGCAACAGAAGACGAATTACCATACATGCATATGAATTAAAATGAATTCGTGAAAAATAATTTTCTCTGCTACAAATAAAAAAAAAATAATGAAATAAATTATCAATTCCAATCTTTCATTGTAATGTCCTCATAACTTAGTTCTTGCATCGTAGTGTCCTCTAGTGGTGACTTTTCTATTTTTTAGTTGTCTTATTATTCAAAATACAAAATTAAAAGGTGTTCTGAAATTTCATTGGATCTTCGTTTATGCACATTTTCTTAATGATAAAACTTGCTTCAATTAACCTAAACCAATGGGAATCAAAACTAGCTGTCTCTGGAAGACAATTGTAGATTAAAAGTGATGAACGTTGTTTTCAAAAGCGAAAACATTGGAAAATCGGACCCCCATTCTTCTTGCTTTCTCTTGTAGCGAGAATATTCACAATAACTTTTTCCTTACATACTCCTTTGAACCACAGAGAAATTTCTGTTCGGCGAAGTCCTCCTTAAAAATGCTATATATATATATATATATATATATATATATATATATA
>JAOUZG010007547.1:5652892-5666681 GCA_026289955.1 Argiope argentata | reverse complement strand
TATATATATATATATATATATATACAACAAAAGTCGAAATTTATTTATCTTATTTTAATGAACATCCATCTTAAAAAATGAAAGAAGTCTGTAGTCTTCCGAAATACAGGTTTAATATAATAAAAACCTTTTTCATAAAAAGCTTCTTACATTTTAGAAGATTCCTTCATAAAGGTTTCCTTTTTTAAAAAAACATATTCTTCATTATATTCTTCAGATTCACTATACTGTCTTGGATACATTTCGTAATAGTTTACAAAATGTGATGATCTATTAAATATTCAGTAATTACAATATCTTCACCAATGTGAAGAAAATCAGGTAGTTATCATACCTTTCAGATGTTTCTATTTTTCGTGGTAGCCAATTTTATTGATTTTTTTGGAACTTTGACGAATGAAAAACAGTAATAAGTTGAGTAAAAAAAGGTCGAACAATTTTTGATGTTTAGCGATGAATTTTTATCATATTGAAAATAAATAAAATGTAAATGCCTTTCAAAGACAACGTATTGTAAAAAAATTGCTTTAAATAGAAGACTTCGCTAAATGGAAGTCCATTGAATAGGAACTCAATTGTACTTGGAAGATTTTTGACGCTTACCACATTATGAAGCTTTTTCATGAGATACTTTAACGATAAACCGTCTTTGAATTTTTTTGGAATTTATATCGTTTATGAGATTTAATCTTTAATTATTGATTGAAATGAAATAATTTATTTAATAGTAGGTAAAATTTTATTTAAAGGCACACTTGCGTCAAAACTTATGACCGAAACCAAAAAAAGATTGACCACTATGCAAAGCGAGAATAAAAGCGTTATTTTTCTTTATATCCTACATTGTTTTTTAACGATATATACAATGACAAAGCAAACATTGGTTACACCTAAATGGCTCAAAACCGATCATTTGGGCCATTCTTCTTGCTTCTTTTTTAACGAGCAAGAGAGCAGTGCCAAGAAAAGACTCTCGTACTTGGGACAAAAGAGTTATTAACTCTCAAAATGATTCCTCTTAATATGGTATGTGGGTCTGGTGGTAATTAAATTGGCCGTCGAGGGTCAGATGTGGAGTCCTTATTTTCTCACAACAGTTCAAAATCAGGAAATCTGCACGAATACTCCTCGTATATTGCTTAAAAGCAAATGCAAATATAAATAAACTAAAATTAAACCATTTTTAAGCTGTCCCTTATTCGAAAAACCAGAACGAATCTCCTAATTTCTCATTTTCAGGTATTGATCCACAGGAAGGCTGAGAATACAGAGTAGTAAAGAAGCGAGTTTTATAATCCCTTTTTCTGAAGCCATACTAAGAGGACACACGCACAAAAAAAGACGGCATTCTCTGCTTAAAAAATAAATAAAAGCATAAATGAACATGAATCTGGAATATTGAAGTTAATCTACTGAAAAGAGTGGATTTTTCCTGTAAAATAAAGCTACACACACCACTAATTTCCGATCATTTCTGAATAAATATATATACATTTATTATGTATATATATTTATTCAGAAATATGTTGATGATTTAGAAGTAAATATTGTTTCAGCTAAGCAACGTCTTACCTTATATCTGTAAAAGTACCGAGAAAATAAAGGAATTTTAAACTCAAATCCTATTTTCGATACAAACTCGCAATTTTCAGGATTTTTTATTACAAGAATAATTATTATTGATATTATTATCTTTATCGGGAGCTTTAATCAAATTCGTACAGCATTTCTCTAGGTCGAATCAACTAAAAGTGATTTTAACTTGTTACTCTCTGAAATGAAATGATGAGAACTGGTTTAGAAATATTGCGTTGCATTTATTGAAATTGCTATATGGAAACATGGTGATAATTTATAATATATTTATTTTATTTGCAATAAAATAAATTAATAAACCAATGCATATACATTACATTTCAATTATATAACTGGTTATGTTTATGAGTTATGTTCGCAAGCCGAGGGACAGATGTAACTCCAAAAATGATTTTTGCCAACAGAAAGAGATCTAATAATGGATATTTATTAAAAATTTTGAGGTGAAATTTTCTTTTTTCGATTGTAGTATTTATATATATATATAATCTTGTCTCCATGGTCTATGACTTGACTTGTCCGAAATAATACGCGAGAGGTGGGGAAGGGATCAATCCGCCTTTCCTACGCCTACAACATGCCTTTCCTATAAGTATATTCTTTTCTTTTATGTTATCATCCGTAGACTTGTCGGCCTGTAATATTCGAGCATATAGGAGGCCTTAAATTCAAAGACGTCGGGAAATTACTTATTTTATTTACTAAAAATTACCTAGGTTGTCTTAAAATAATTTCCCGAAAATAAGTAGACTAGATATTTATTGATAGCAGTAATTAATGTTGCTTTATTTACTATTCCTTGTTTTATTTTATTTTTTTTCTAAAAATTTTTTTAATTGTAATTTTAATTAATTTGTCAATTTGGGGTTTGTTGTTTGACAGCCATCAATTTTGAAGGTTTATAAAGAGATATATCCTTTCAAAGCAAATCAAACTTTTCTTTTGTTCACTTCGGAAAGGCTCCACTTGTTAAGAATAAAAATTTAATTATTCGAATATTGAATAATTAAAATATGTAAATATTAAAATAATATATTAAAGTCGAGAATAAGCAAATAAGCATAATAAGTCAAATAATCACATAATAAGTCATATAATCACAAATCACATAATAAGTCACAACAAATAATCACATAATAAGTCACATAATCACAAAGAGGAATTTAAATATTACGTGTAATTTAAGTTATTTAAGTATTTATGATACATTAAATAGTTGGTAGTTCATATCTAATATCATACCAGTGCATCAGATTCAGATTTTTAATCATGCATTACAGCGTTGCGTAAAAGAATATTATATCCTGTATAAATAGCTCCAAAGCGAAACTATGATTTTATATATATATATATATATATATATAATTGGGTTAAACGGTAGTAAGTATGAAGAGTGTAATGTGAATAAGATAATTGGAAAATGTAATGAATTAGGTAAATGAAACTCTTTTTATTAACTAGACATAAAAATGGTTGATCAGGATTAAAACCACAGCTTAGTAGACTATTTTATCGACTTGCTTATTCAACTGAACACCAAAAGTCAACAAAAAAAAATCATCTGAACTTGTGCAACTGAACACCAAAAGTTGCACATCAATATGGTGTATTAAAGAAATTTCGTATGTCGTCTTGGGTCATGAAATTTGTAGCTCTATATCTAATCTTGGACCCAATCTAGTCAAAGTGAAGAATTCAAAAATACTTATTTGATTCTTTTTATTCTTCGATGAAGTTAAGCATAAAAAGAGCCATATTTTTGAAATATATGAAGTTCAGAATGAAGTATGTAATTAAGTCAAAAGAGTACTCCATCTAATTTTTCATGTGATAATATTTTATGTGTGATTTATTGTTATTAATTGAGTGTTTTATTTCTCACTAATATCTGCATGTAGAAATATTTTTAATATTTGCACAATTCTAAACTTCGTCTTCTCGGCAATCTTAAAAAGACACTGGCAACCTTAAGAGGCGAATATTTCTTATAGATTCTGAACTGATATTATTCATATAGACTTTTATCTGTTTGAATAACACATTCCTGTTACAAGCAGACGAAGCTGATTATAGAATAAATATTATTGCGTTGCTCATCAGCTGGTAAATACTACTTTTAAGCAAAGATAGTGAGTGATCTTTAATGATAAGTCACCATGTGTTACTCTTTTAAATCTTTGGAAGATAGGAGGGTTATTTTTATGCCTAATTATTAGTAAATTGAACTTTCAAATATTATGTAAAGTTTAGAAAAATCCAAAATTATTTTGATTTATTTTATATTATTAAATATAGGAAAATAGACACTTAAATAGGAAAATTTGATATCAGTTTATGGTAGTTTAATATAAATTTATACTTTGATTTAGGAGTAAAGTTTAAAATAAATGAAAAATATGTCACTCTTCCTTTTATATTGGTTTAAGTATATTTGAGTATATAAACATATTTGATTTGTAAATATGTTACTTGATATTGTAGCATTAAAAACAGAATTTCAGGAACAATCAATTAAAAAATTGATTAAAATCAGCATTTAAAATGCACTTTTATCAGTGTATTTTAATTTACTGTTTTTTGTTTTAATCATTTTCAGATTAAAGTTAATTATTTTCAGAGTAAGGAGTAGTCTTTGATTTAAAGTAGGCTATTATAAATATTATAAATTTTAAAAATCAATCTTTTCTTTTGTTCACTTCCGGAAGGCTCTAATTGTTAAGAATAAAAAATTTAATTATTCGAATATTGAATAATTAAAGTTTATACATATTAAAATAATATATTCAAGTCGAAAATAAGCAAATAAGCATAATTTCCAAAATCTAACACATCAGAGATAATGAGAAAAATGGATCACGGAATTCTACTTTTATAAACAAGAAATGAATTTTAAAAAAGTTGAAATAAATAAAATTAAATAATGTTTAAAAGCTTTACTTATAATTTTAGGAGCTAAAATTTTCATAGTAAATTTTATCACTGATGCTGCTAATTATGTATTATAAAATAAATAAAAGCCCATTCGAAAACTACGATTTTTTTAAAAAAAAATTTTTCTCAGTAGAATTAAGATCTAGACCTCAAGAATTTTATTTCCAAAATGTTCTTGCTGATCTGAACTTTCGTAGAGATGTTTCTGAATTTAACTGACGACATAATTAGAGATGTATTGCCATTTGACAACAATTACTCAGTAGCTAGTAAATTTTTTTTGTTATGTATAACATATTTATAAGTTATTTTATATATGCATAACATATTTATAAGTTATTTTATATATGTATAACATATTTATAAGTTATTTTATAAAGGAGCTTGAAGATTTTAAAGTAATATTATGAGAATGCCGCTATCCAGTGACTGTTTTGAATATGCAGTTGGAGTTTTGTGATGTGACTTAAAAGAAGATTCGCCATGTATGTAGCAGTGGATTCAAGTGGCGCTCGGGATGTGATATCCCCCCCCCATCTTTTCCCCACTATTCCATCTCGCACTTCTTTTCCAACTATATGTGAATTAAAATTCTGTCTCAATTTCTCCCCCTAAAGCCGCGTTTCGACGACCTGTCCTCGTGTAGACGATCACGCTTTCTCCTGTTTTCCCTCAATTGCGGCTTTCTAGGGTGCTTTGATATTTGTCCAGTTTACCGACAAGACAATTAGTCGGTAAACTGGACATGCATCAAAGAACCCTAGGACGCCGTAAGAGAGGGTCAAGGGGGGAACGCGTGCCCCCTCTGAAGAATCACGGGTCGTTGGACACGGCTAAAGACTAACATCTGGACATCTACATCCCTTACCTCCCCCCCCCCCTCCGTCGTTACGTCTCTGGAAAGTTGTACATAAAACCTATCGTCTATAATTAAAAGATGGTACGTTGGTGTGGTGTAAAATTTTTATTAAATGGCCTTAGTTTAAAATTATGCTATCTGTTCCAAAGCGCTTCTTGGGTAAAACATAAAGAAACAAATAGAAAAATTGGAACCGACAAACGAATGTAGAATGCTGCTTAGTTTCTGGTTGGTGCCTCAGTCCTCAAAAAGGAATTAACTTCATAATTTTTTTTTAAACTCCCATGTATATATTTAAAAAAATGTTATCTAGTTGGTTAAAATATTACAAGAAATAAATTTATTTTCCTATCATTAATTTATTTCCCCAGATCTCCACTTCTTGATCCATAACAAATAAATCACTTTTGTTGTTGTTGTTACTTATGGCACTTGCCATGGACATGCGCTCCGCTGATACAGCAGCAGATTTAAGCCGAAAGGAGTGTCTCTTGTTTTTTGAAGCACCGCCAACTAGGGCCAAGCCTATGACATAGCTACACACTCACCACGTTTGCTTGCACAGCCTCCTTTTACAGGGAGGCACAGTCACACATCTCACAGATAGCACACAGAACAACCATGCCCAAACCGGGACTCTAGAACATGAGGAAGACGCGCTGCCTCTGTTCCAGAAAGCCGGTATAAATCACTTTTAAATGCAATATTCACTGGAGTCCTTAACAACCGGGCGTACAATAGGAACCTAAAGAGCAAGAGAACCCCCATTTAGCTACTATGTGCATAAATCAGAAATTATTATAAGATTAAGAAGATCCTGAATATTCTAGCTTTCCCACTAAAAAAATTAGAAAGAGCTGATAGTAAGATAAGAAAGATTATCCATAAAACGTTGATTTCGCTGAGGCACAGAAAGTTAATTAAGCAAAGGCAACTTTAAATGAAATAGATAATAGATAATTTAATGAATAGATAGATAATTAATGAATAGATAATTTGCTGAAAACACAACAAAGAAAATAAATTATTTTAATTTTTCTTTTATATCCGTATATTATAAATTAATATATTTATTCTTCTTGTATCGAAGCATTACAAGTATAACCATTCTGATAAAAATAAATGTAGTAGATACTCCTTTCTTGTATTTAAAATTGAAGATTTCGTATAATTTCTTTCTTTCTTCTTTTTTCTCTTTTACTTACTTTCTTTTCTTTTATTTGCTGGGAGGCTCTACTCCATGCTTTTTGCCCGAGGCTCAAAATTCAAAGAGCAATGTTGTTCATGTTCTCCTCTTTCAATTTTGACTTTCATTTGTGTTTAAAACGTACTTTTTTTCTTTTTAAAAATAATGGGGTAAAACAATGTAACAGCATTTTGAAGTTTTAAGTTATCTTTTTGCTCTCTTCACTCTATTTCATGAGTGTTTCAAAGAAGCACTGATTCATGTTATGAAGAGTTTTAATTATTTATGGTTTGAAATAAAGATGAGGAAAAATTGTTTGTCTCCTTTAAATGGCAGCGGATAGAAGTTCAAAATCTTTGCTTTTGGCATATTCAAGAATTCATATCTAGCTTTTAAATTTTATTTAACATGATGACTAATATCATCATGACTAATGCACTTGTTTTTCTTAAATTCAAGTTTAATCTTAAAATACATCTGTCCTTATCTGCGGATAAATCCTCCCTCCGGACTACACATTCTAAAAACACTATTAAATTCCTCAAAATAATTTTAAAATAGTGTTAAAATTACTATAAGAAAATTTCATAATATTAATTTCAATAAATTAGTTAATATTTAAGAAACATTTACTATTCTAACAAAATTCGTCTTCCATCTCGTGTAATTATTTAATTAATACTTTTCGTGTTAATTAAATAATAACACGAAGAGCATTATTATTAATTTCATGTTATTTAATTAATTAAATAATAACACAAAAAGTGTTATTATTTAATTTTAAAGTATCAAGATTTATACATTTTTTTAAAAAAAAACTTTCCTAAGAACTGAATAAAATCTCAAATTTATATTTCTTTGTATTAGTAAAATAAATTTAACCAGTGATAAAGACCACTTCTAAACATTTAAAAACAACTTGACTTATTTTATGCTTGCATAAATAGAATTTTAAAATTCATTGATGACTCATTTTCTGATGTGCTAGAGTTATGAAATTTCGTACACTTGTGTTTTCTTGATGACTATCTTAATATTTTCAGAATTAAATTATCAGAAAATCATTACTATATTTTATTTCACATCAGTCGCATCACCTGATAATGAGTTCGAGAATGAAATTATTTGAAGATTAAAAAGTAGAAAGTAATTTAAATAAAAATAATAATAATATGCTATTTAATACGCCATAAAAAATGTTTTCTAGGCTATTTTTTAAATGTACTGCGTTAGTGAACTGTAATAAATTTCGAATTTCAGAACGGCTATTTAAATGAAAATAACTTGTTTACCTAACTTTTGTGAATAGGAAACTGCTTTCTTTTAATATATTACACAACACAATTTTAAAAAAATATCTTATACATAAAAAGCATTCAAATATTGCTTCAGTTTCATTCTTTTGAATTTCAATTATTTTTCATTCTGCTTTGCATTTATTTTTGCATTTAACACCTGGAATGCATTTTTGATGTTCAAACGAAAACAATTCATATTTTCCCAATAAACTAATAAACTGTTACGTGTTTTTTCAATAAATTGTTACGTTTAGAGACAAAATCCCTGTGCGAATTGTAAAATGGCGCATTCATTCCTTTAATAGATGTACCGAATGTTTATTCGAAATTCGAACGCTAACGAGTCAATCATTTATTTTCCCAAGGAATCTACTTAATTTTTAACATTTACAGGTTAAGTTATTATAGTAATAAGTGTTCAATGATGAGTGAAATTTTATTACCTTAACTGGCTAAATAAATACATAAAGACGACTGTTCCCTTTTTTCCATAAAAAAAAAAAACTTCGGAGTTACAGATCAAAATTCTGCTTCAAGTTTTTAGTTTTCTTTCAGATATGAACCGTAACACAAGTGGGAAAAAGTTTACAACAAGAGGGAAACCGGGGATCTTTCTGGAAGATGGGGTAGTGGCGGGGCGGAGAGTAAACAAGCATCCGATTGGTTGATTCTTCCGACCAACCGGCATCTATTGGAAGCATTTGAAGCATTGCCCGCTCCCTTCAGAACTAGTGTAGCCCCGGAAATTCTTCAAGCGAGGTTGTAGATTTGCAGTACTGTATTCTTAACCATTTCATTTCACTGAGGTACGTACTACATTATTTTTCTACGTTATGTATTTGGTGGTGGCTTTTTAAGATTAATAGCACGTATTCCTTCTTATAATTAAAACGGATTATTAATTTATTGAGAACTTTCTTTCCGGGAATATTAAGCTATTTTCAAATATTTCAGAGAAAGTTGAAATCAATAATTTTATTTAAAAAAATATTGTTATTAAATTATTTATGGTTCACTATTTAAAGTAAAATTATTAAATCTCTCACCTTCTTATATAACGGAAGGTTTCTTATAACTTTCATTTTGCCTTAAATTTGGCGGAATAGAATTCGGTTTATTATATCGCAAATATTTGGATCCATTATTATAATGGTTTTACATGATTCTTCAAATTTCTAAGATTTGTATTTTATAAAATTTTTATCTTGCCATTTTTTACTCATCATTTGAATCGAAGTATTAACAATTTCTCATGACTTCCATTTTTTAAAAATCATTTACGATGCTGTTATTGAATATTCTTTAACTTCAAAAATTCTCTGATCTCTAATTCATCTGATTTACAAGAATAGTTGCATATGTATCTCATATTAAATAGGCCGTTAGAAAGGGTTTGATCGTATTTGGTTGCATAAAAATCAACAGGAATAGGTTTTTCCAAAGTTTTAACACCAAAGTTATGAATCATCTGCAATAAATGGAAATATTTTTTCCAATAGCTGCATATGTATATCGGTTTAAATAGACCATTAGAAAGCGTTTCGTATTATTTGGTTGTATAAAAGTTCTTGCTTGGTCAGCAAAGTAGACTTTCCAAAGTTGGAATGAAAAAGTTATGAATCGTCTTGAAAAAAATGGCAAGTAATTTTTGCAGAAGAATATGGGAAATCCAGTTTAAATAAAAAAGAGCTTATGACATAGTTAATTAAAAAATATCATTCTTTCTTTAAATAATTATCATCCTTTCTTTTTTATAAAACTTCACTGCCTTAAACTACTTTGAGATTTTATCAGTAACTCAAGTGATATCTTTCTAAATTTAAGTTTGAGAAGGAATATTTTATTTTATTATTTAATCTCAAATATCGTTGCTTTAGATTTCTTATAGGGTTTCAGTTATTCGAATGTGATAAAACATTTTCTGCATCGTTCTTCATTGACACATGGTTTCCAACGATGTGTCATATGACAAATGTTAATAATTTAGATTTTGTTTTAATTTTTTTGAGAAGTCTGGAATTAAAGAATGCGTGATTTACAAAACGATCAGATTATTTTTTTTAATCCCCTTCCGCTCTTTTTTTCATGACTTCCATGTTATTTAAATATTCGATGGTATTTTAAAGTTGTCTGTTTTGTATTTAAATGGCATATGATTCCCTTTGAAGCTTTTAGTAAGTTAGCTTTTGATATCTAATAAACTATCATAAGCTGTGAAGAACTGGGTTAGTTCGGTTATTGGAATTTTCTAAGGGAAAAAAAGAATTGTCAAAAAAAATTTTTCGCTCTCTCAACATCAATGCGTGCTACTAGTTTGCACTACTAATTTAATATGTGTGCTACTAGTTTAAAAATAAATCTCTAGTAAGCATATTCTGAAATATCCATTAAAATGCGAAGATTGTTGAAGTTTGATTCCCAATTTAGAAATTTTGGGTGAGAAAGGAGCAAAAATTAAAAGAACGGAAAAAATATTTTCACATGCAGTTTTGCCATGAAAGATTTCATGGAAATCAAGAAGAAATACAGATCATTAAACTGTGTAGAATTATCAGAAATATCTTGAATGCTTGTTGTAAAAATTCTGCATACATTATTATTGTTATCTCTTAAGCGTCTTGTTTTTAAATCACTGATGTTAAAAATTTCCAAACTTTTCAACAGTATTTATTTATCGCTGACGTTAAATTATTATTTTTCGTTAAATTTCATTCAGGAATCTACCAATGTGCTGCAGTTCGACAAAAATCCGAACATCCGATTCACCAAATCCGAATTTTCGCGTCTTGCACAAAAGAAAAAAGAAGACAAAAGAAAAACTTTTTCGGTTATGAAAAAAGATACGTTACAAACCCCATTTTGAAAAATCCCTGGCAGAGCATTGAAAAGGTCAAAACACAGGATATGTTTTTATTCGACCGTAACAAATGATAGCTTGCCGTAGAATTGTAGTGGGATTTTCTCCCCCCAAAGGTTGAAAAACCTTTCTCTTTTGGATTCCTGTTTTCGTTGAGATTTCTGGAGGGCGTGTTTGCTCGCTTGGCGTTTTCTTTTCTCAAGTTATTATTTTGTGTTAACTTTATGTGAAGTTTGTATTTTGAGCTCAGAATCCTGAACCTTTTAAGGAAGTTTTGTATTAAGGTCGTTCACTATTTTAATGAAACCGATCGCTTGAAAGTCATCTTATTGAGACAGAGTTTTTCTTCATTCTGCCATTATTAGATGATATATCTATCTGAATCTACGACATAAAAAATGTTTTTTCTTCCTTCGATGAATAAAAATCTGTAGTTTTTTTTTTTTTTTGAATCAGTTAAACAATATTTAAAGCATTTGTAACTGTTTTTCGCTTCTAAATAAAATTTGAAGGCACGTTTTCTTCGTTTCTTTTTAATTCAAATATGCTACTTTGGCCAAGTATAATAAGTGATAAGAGAATTTTCTGTGGATTGAACGTCAGTTATGGAAAGAAGATTTTCGTTATTGATCAAATAGAGAAAAGACGAAGGCTCTTTCTACAAATTTTACCCCATTTCTTTCTGGTTTTAAGTAAATACATTCGATTTGTGTAAATTAAAAATAATAATAATAAATGCTGATTTTAGATAAGTATATGAAATTAATTTAGTTATTATATATATATGACCTTAAACTTATAATTCAGTACCAAGAATTTATAAATTAAGAATCCCACTAATTATACATGTCTTATTAACAAAGTATATGTTAGGTGTTATTTCCCAAATATTGAGTAGGAAAATCTTGAGTTATATATGAATATTTCTGTTTTTGAAACGAGATTTTTTTTTTGTCATCCTCATTAAGACATTGCTCATGCATTCGAGGTTAGAATATTTCAGCATTTTTCCGAATTATTTGTGTGTCAGAAGATTTTATAGAATTTAATGATTATATCATACAGCGAAAAATACTTCTAAAATTTTCATATGACTTCTGTGTGGTCTGTTATTTAAAAATGGTTCTCATATTCTAAGGAATGCTATCCTTGAGTATATTAAAAAAATATTTAAAATGTTATTATATATATATATATATATAAAAAAATATATATATATATATATATATATATATATTCTTTATTTTTTATTTTATAGTTTTCTTCCCTTTTTTCCCTTCTGTAAATTATCGAAAATATTTCGTAAAAGAAATTAGATGCGAGAAAAAATATAAGAAACATCCTCTTAAAAAGTTATACGAATAGTCAGAGTAATTAAAAAACTTGTTTGGTAAAGAGAAACTTCAGAAATATGCTTTGTTTTTTTCCCTTTGGAAGTCTTAGTGAAATTGCTTGTATGCCAGTCTTAGCGCTTTACACTTAGTGCTTTATCACCTTTTCATTTAATTGAACGAACCTGAATTTTATCACTCGGAAACTGAAGGATACAGAACGAAATTACCTAACAAAACATTAACACTTATGAAAAAAAATGCTTAAGATATGGAACTGTACATGCTTTATCCTTGGTGACATTGTAAAATGTTAATACAGTCATTTGTGTATATCCCATCTTTGGAAATGTTGGTTTTTAAACATAATCAGTTGTAGAATTTTTAATTCATTTTGAGGTTCATCGACTTTAAGGGAAATATAACACCACCTCCTTTTAAAAAGATCATTACAAACATGGACGAAAGGTGGCTGTAGGAATTTTAGCGTGAACTCTCCCCGCTGTATTACCTCTTGTTGTGTGAATGACCCCTACCTTTCTGAATTTAAACAGCTGCGGAACTCAAGGTTATGTTTTCTCTGAACAGAAATAAATCTAGCATACGATGACAGGTACACATGAAAAATTCAGCTAGAACTTTCATTCTTTGTAAACACGACCATGCGCGTATTTATAAACAAGAAGTTCAAATAAATAGATATTTTAGTACCGCCTTTATTGTATTTTCGTTCACTTTTTTTGTTGTAGTTATGTCCGTTCAAGAATGAGGTTATTCATAATTTCTGAATTTATCGTGGCAATTTCTTTTTGCTTATAATTTAAATGGGAATTTTATTATTAGTTGTAACGCATCAATAATTTAATAAACCTTAAAATAAATGCAGTGGATTTCTAGTTATCCTAATAATCAAACCAGACCCTCCGGATAAGCGAATAATTGATTAAAAATTTTTTTGATGAATTATGTTTATAACTATTAAGGATTACAAAAACGATGCTGGATATATTATGTACACGTACGTATTGTCGTATACAATTGAACTTATTACCAAAAATCGGTTGTTTCGTTGTATTTATTCCGAGAAAAAATTTTTTTAAATCCCCCCACACTTCTCCGGATAATTGTTCTCCCTCTATTATGTAAAATTCTTCTCTTTTATTATCTTAATAGTTGCTAATGATGGATATCGAACACTTAAAACTTGATAAAACAAATTAAAGGAGAGGGGGGGCTTTTTAATCATTCGTACGATGCAAACCAAGTTTGCAAATTGCTAGGTAATTATTAGGTTATCCTCATGATTAGAAATGATGTTTCTCATCTATCCCAGCACAGCAGATTTTTAATCCATTTCATCTAATGAGAGGAAATTCTAACTCTGAAATTCAATTAGCAATGGCCGTGTGCTTAATGAAAGGGGTGCCCTTGCGCCGCGTCATTTAATTAAAGAGGAGGCTATTCATTCCACACCCTGCTGTTTGTTTTTAAAACGAAGACGGATCTTATTGCAGAAGCAGAAGAGAATTTTCTCTAAGCCTATTTCATTTCTGGCACGCCTCCATCAATTATTGGGCTTCAACAATCACTCAAATTGAACATTTTTATTATCGATTCGCACATTTTAGTTAACAGGTGAAAATGCGATTGCTTATTGGAAATGATGGTTTAACATTTGTTATTTGCTACAGAAATATTTGGTCTAAATCTGGACTTTCAAAACCGAGCATT
>JAOUZG010007547.1:5610297-5652882 GCA_026289955.1 Argiope argentata | reverse complement strand
TGATGGTTTAAAATTTGATGCTGGCTACAGAAATATTTGGTCTAAATATGGACTTTCAAAATCTAGTGATGCAATTTAATTATGGCAGCTTCTATTAGATTTTTTCATTACCTTTAATTGAAGAAATTTAAAAGGATATATTGACATGGAATAATTTCTTTAAATCAAATTATATGACTTAATTGATGCTATTTATAGTCTGCTTATTTATTTCATATTCCTATTTCTTTGCATACTTCGGTAGAAAGAAAAATTTGTACAATAGGATATATGAATATGACTTTTTTTTTTCTCTCTGCCTGAAAAATTTGCTAGTGAAAATAGAAACTAAGAATTCTTGATGTATGAATCAAGAATATTGATTGTTTATTGCATGTGTGCGTATGCTATTATCATGTGTGATTATTATTATTATTAAATGTGTTATTTTCTTGTAAGTTGTAGAAGGTGATTTGAAAACTAAACCATTTTTAAACAAGTTTTGAAAGTGAAAGATTAGTGCTGGTTTTGTAAAATTAGCTTCGACAATAGACAAATGCTGGTTATAAGATTTAAAAAAAACAAAAAAACAATGTACTACTTTGTAATTAAAGGTTTTTTACCTTCGAAATATGCAGTGACGTACATAAATTACTTTTTATTTCTTTCTCAATAACAATAATGAATATAAGAGTTTCTAAGTGAGCTGTTATAAGATTATTACAGAGATTTTTTTATACACCTGATTATAATATTTTAGAATGGTGAGAATTAGTTGGATATTTGTTTAAAATCTGCTGTTTAAGCTAAAAGTGTTGAAAGGAATCTTATCTTCATTAATAATGTTCAGCTGAGTGAATGATTCTTTGTAAGGGAAAAAAAAGGCTGTTGTTTTTCGTCTTCCGAAAGTGGCGTGGGAAACTAATGTCGTTGGGGGAATCAAGCGGGTGTGATTTTCCCCTGAAGGCAGAAACTCGGGTAGAGAGAAAGAAAAAAAAGCTACAGAGGATGATTCATTCTGTTTCTGGGTTGTCATATTTGGCGATTAGTGTACGCACGTTTCTTTTTAACAGTCATTAGTTCTTTCTTTTTCTATGGTTCTTGTATTGATTGCGTTTACCGATGCATTAAATCTCGCGTTATTTGACTTGGTGTAGCTAGTTTCTTTACGGTTGTCCCCTCCCTTTCGTCCAAGCGTTCATGTGGAGATTTAAGGTAAACCTGTACAAGTTTAGTAGCATCCGGATAGCGTCGAGATATGGCGAATATTTAAATAGTATTTTTTGAGGGAGGATTGCTTTTTAACGAAATTTTCAGATAGTGCTTTAATGGAACTGTTAGTGGCTGTATACCTTTGATTTACACTTAATTAGCGTTTTCTCAGATTGCGTTAGTGAAAAGTTATTTAAAAGAGCTAAGTGAATTTTAATATAACTGAATTAATTTATAAAAGAGAAAGATCCATAAGTAGTAGCTAATAAATGTTAGTTGGATTTATCGAAATTATTTAAGTTTCAGATCATTTGGACATTGAAAATGTATCTTCTTTCTCGATTTTCCATGATAAAAATCATGCATTTTTAAAGAAAGAATCGAAGTATATATTTTTAATTTTCCACATCTCATAAATGAGAGTTGAATGAAAACACACACACACACATTTCCCCTTAAAATTCATGTTTAAAAAAATTGATTTGTTCAAAAAATCTAACCCCCTTTTAATTTTTTGGAAGTCAGTAATAATGTACCCGTAAGATTTTTCTGAAATTTATTCTCCCGGATACATTAAAGCATTGTGAATTGCGCAAATTCAACCACTTGAAGTCTTGCAGAAAAATGTGCTTTTTTAAGAACACAGCTGGCGTTCAGTTCTGTTTACTAGAAAGAAAACGTTATCTCGGAATATCAAATGTTAATGTTAATGTATTCTAAGTTTTTTTGAAGCGCTGTATACTATTTCGGTTTTTCCATGCAACTTAAGAAAGCCTAAGATTTTTCTTTCCTTCCTTTTCGATGCTAAAAGAAAAACAATTGTATTCTAACCGGAAATGCATTTACCAAACATCCGGTTAATTGTTGTATTATCCACTGTCTTATATTTTATATTTCTTGTTGTCTTAAAATTCTCTTTTTATCTATTAATTTATTTGATGCTTGATCGACATTATATTGACAGCAATGATCTAAACGTTATTTGATTCAGTTATGAGCGTGATATATTCGACTTTTGAATTGAGGAAATTATTTGTTCTATTGCAATTATATATGCTTTGTTTCTGTTAAGGATAGAACAAATGTCTCGGTCAATATTTTATATTTCATTGTTTCTTGTTTTCCCGTTTAATGTGGATATCTTAATTTGGATTGTATTGTAGAGAAGAATTTTTGTGAAAAGAACTTTCTACAATATAAAATGCCCAAGTTGTCGACCATTTTCTAGACTTAAACAGAATTGCATGTTGAACTGAGAGCTTAACTGATTTATGAACTGATTTATTTAAGAGCTTCTACTAGGAAATTGCCAGTTTTGCTTTCAAGTTTCTCATTTATAGGCATATTCTTATATTGCCTCTTTTCATTCATTTCAGTCAGTTATCTGTACTTTCTTTCCAAAGTACAAATAAGGGTTAACTCTGTCAAAAAAAAAAAAAAAAAAATTAAAATTTCTTGAATGAAACGTATGGATGGGGGCAAATACAGATCAGTAATTGTTATTCAAATAATGTTAAAGTTTCAAATAAATTTTTAAACAATGCTGACGGGTTTTATTTTTATGTAATTCGGGTAAAATTTATGACAGCAAATAACGTTATATATTATCCTTTAAAATAATAATGGTGTATTTTTGTTTAATTTTTTATATTTGTTATTCATTTGTTTTTGTAGAAAATATACCAAGAATTCCTTTTTAATTAAAAAAATGAATTACTGTTAGTTACAATCTAATTGAATCAAGAAGAACGGAACTTTTTTCAGATTCATGCTAGCAAATCAAAAAAGCAGAAAAAGCTTATTATTAATTAAAAATAGTGTGATGATGACACTAGCATAAAAGTTTTTTGCGGTTTGTTAAATAATTCCCGGAATTGTCTGAAATTTTGCATTATATGAAGTTTTTGCAAGTAATATGAAACTTATTGTGCAGTGAAATGGGAAAAAAAGATGCTTTGAAAGTCGCCTTAAAAGATTAGGAATTTTTCTCATCTAAGGGAAAAAAAAACAATATTTATTTAGAGCAAAATTTATTAACCTTTGATTTCATGCTATTGAAAATTTCTGTAAAATTCGTCGCGTGATATTTGTAAAGATATATCACCTAATAAATACGTTAATTATATGTTTCAATTAGAATTTTACATCAGTATGACCTTTATTATTATTATTATTAGATCAGTTTCACAGATATAGCAAAGAAAAAGTAACGCTCAAAATTCTAAAATAAAATAGTTCTTATGTTATTTGACTTTCAGTAGGCGACTAATAGTAAAGAATTTTGTGATATGTTTACTGCTTATATATTTTTTGTGTTTTTGTTGTTTCATGAGACTGATGTATATTCATTTAAATAAAAAGTCGACCATCGAACGCTTTTTGTATTGATTTAGAAAAATAGCGTGAAATGTATTCTGAAAAAATTGCACTTATATCATGTCTTTATGTCATAAAATTTAGCAAAATTTTCAAAAAAAAAAAAAAAAAAGTCTTTATGATGCTGCTTTTTGTTTTTCTGAGGCCAGTTTCCTTCTTCATGGGAATATCTACGTAAGCGTCGTCTTGATTAGTTTTTTCTTTCCAACTTTTGATATAAGAGGCTCTTTTTTCCCCAACTTCTGTTGATTTAACTGCATTATGCATACATTATGTAGTATGAGCTCACTCGTAAAAAAGATGGAGCTTTATTTTATGTCAGAATAAAATGACTTTGACCTGAAATGAGTCGTTTCATTCTCTTGCTACTGAATAAACTTTGATATGAATCATTGTTTTCCGTACTTGTAAAACTTAGGTCACGAGTTTCCCTTCTAGAGGGACAAAAAGAAGGGGTAGGGTGACAGTTCAGTTTGGCATTATTTTCATGTCTTTCTGCTAAATGGATTCGATCTTTAAAATAGGAAAGGATAGTGCTCGTATGCTTATAAGTTAAAGTAATAAGATATTTTTCAAAACTTGAAATGCTTTTATTGCTGGTGCCTTCAAAACAATAAATTATTCGAATTTCTGTTTATTATGCCATTAGATGTCAGATGTTTCTTGATTTGCATATCTTTTCTTGGTGAACCCCAAGTATTTATTTTCCCCACTTCTTTCGGTATTAGTGCATCCAGCTACGTGTCCTAAACATTGATTTACACAACATAGCTAAATAGTGTTTAGCTTAAAGCCAAAGAAATTAACCAAATGTGTTTCTTACCACCTTTTATATGTTAATCCTGTTTTAATATCATGGATTGTCCGTTAAGATATAAATCTAAGAAAGGCTGTGAACAAATTTAGCCTAAGTTTTATGTGAAATATATTGAAATACAGATATTATTACTTTTAATTAATCTGTCCGCAACATTTTTTTTTAAAAATTATCCACATTGAACCTATACAATTGCTGAGATTGTTATTTGATTAATATTTAAAAGGTCGTAAGCAAGAAAACTTATTTGATCAATTTCTTAGGTTTAATGCTTGAAAAACTTGAACTGCGCATGCTATGGCAAACCTTCTTCAGGCCAAACATTCACCCTTTATAAGTAGGGTATTTTAATATCAAATGTCAGCGACGAACTCGGATAATGATGGAATATATATTTTTTTAAAATGCAAATCTAGGAGATTTCTGACATTTAATGACACAAAAAGCATTTAAGAGGGATATATTCGATTAAAAAAACTTAATAATTTTAAAGCAGCCAACAGTAAATGCATTTTAAATTTCGATAAATATTTCCCAACTTATATGAACACTATCCATTTATTCTAGAATGCAATTTACAAGCAGTTGCATGGAGTAAAAACTAATTGTAGAAATCCAATTGTCGTAATTTATCAAAGTTATGATCAAAACTCTCTGCTTTTATGTGAAAGCGTTACGGATTGTTCTTCAGAATTTAAAGAAAACAGGAATCCTTTTTATGCAATTTCTTATACACATCTAGCTTGTTATTTGGCTTGCGGGAAAGGATATTAATTTTTTTTTCATATTAGCAATATGATTGTAACTTAAGCTGTTTATTTTTGTGTTAGGAGGGGTTCTAACATATGCGTAGAAATACGCCATAAGTTTCATACCATCATTTCAGAGAGAGCTCAGCGTAGTGCCATCTTATGCGTATATTAACTCACAGCGCGTTTAATAACTCAGGGTTTTATTATATTTCTTAGCAAGTAGATGCGTTTCAAGTGACGTGAACAATGGTTTGATTGTTTTCATGCGCATACGCGTCGTGAGAGGTTCTGTGTGAATTTCTCCAGTTTCTGATTTCAGTACAATGATATCCATTAATCGTTTTCTGGGCAAAAAAGTAAAGAAAGCCTTCTTACTCATGGGTCAGTGGTTAACCCAGTAGCATGAATATCATTTAAGTGACATGCATAGGCCATCTGCGTATTTGCCGCAAAACTGAGGTCTTTCAAGTGTTCGACTCTTTGGATGAGATAAAGTATCTTACTGTAAGTGAAGCCGCTTTGTTCGAGGTTTGTTGTTCTTAGTATTATGTAGCGCTTTCAAAACAACAATACACAGGAGCGCTCTCGTTTTCTTTAGAGATCATAATTGCTTTCATGCATTTTTTACTTGTTCTTATTCTTTCTTTCCAAGGAAAATATTTTAACAACTCTGTTTAGACCCAATTAATGTTTCCAAGTTCATATAATTCAATAGATCTATTCAAATGGTTTTCTAGAAGTTGTAAGCTAAGATTTTTTTATTGTTGTTGTTTGTTTAAATTAGGACACAAAAAAAAAAGACATATCTAGCCTAGCTGGTGTTCGCAATATCTTTAAGATAAAGCGAAACCGCTTTATCCTATTTCCTATTCCATCTATTTTTTAATAGATGGAATAGTTTAAAAATCATTAGATTCGTTTAGAAAGCTCGGTGCTTATATTTATTGATTGAATCATAATTTTTTTCTGCATTTTATGCTTTGTTGGGCATACTTTTTTACCGATCACTATTTATACCTGAACTTAAAATGTTGGCGCGAAAATTTATCATAGACATCCTTCAAGCGCTTCAGTATTTTCAATAAAACATATTATAGGAAACAAAAATAATCTTGGCTTAAAACGTATTATAATTTATCGAGTAGCAATATTTTAAATTATTTTTATACCTTTAGTTGATTCTTCATTTTCTTTATTGTTATTATTATTCTCTGGCTTTGGTGTAGAAACAGTTTATTCCATACAAAAAAGAGGTCTGGCATATGACCTTTGAAATAGACCAACTTGTATCGGGATCAGCTGGAAATGGTGCTGGCAAAAGGAGGAGGGGGGGGGGTCAGTTTCAACGGAAACTACACATTTGCCTGACTGATTGACTGAATTTAGATGGCAATTTTTGAGTGCCAGTGCGTGTGCACTTCTACTCAGTATGAATGACTGTGGCGCCTGAATTGGAAGCCTTGGGAAACATGCTTAAAGAGCGATTGTGGTTTGGTCATGGAACCGGGTGAGGTGAAGATGGCATGAAGGTGACGATTATTTCAGTTTAAATAAAAAGAATGATGAAGATAACCCAAAACGTTTTACTGTTCCTTAATTTCAGATCCTTTTTCTTTTCCGTAAAATTTTAATATTTAATGTCTTTAACCTTAAACTTTATGTGATTTGATTCAACTTGGTGGATTAATGAGGATAATACTCGATTTGTTTATTAAACATTTTCATTTCATTTTATTGCAGATTTATTTGCGCCATCTACCATGGATACCAAAGACAAAACTTCTAGATCAAGTTCCAAGGAAAATCTGAACGAATCGAGCCGACCCCTTTTAGACGAGGAAGGTGGGACCGTGGCAATTGAATTGAATCGCACCGACGACACCACGACAGGAGCTGCAGAGGAGGCAGTCAAGGAGTCCACTTTGGAGAAGAGTGAAGAGGCCAAAGCTGATGGTAAGGGATCGGAATCGAAAAAGGAGAAAAAAGAAAAAAAGAAGAAAGAAAAGAAGGAAGAGAAGGAGAAAGCCTCTAAGAGAAGAGCATCTTTCACTGAAAAACTGACTGCTGGCCTCAACCTTCTGGACAGAGACGACAAAAATGTAAATGATCACATTAATGTAAGTGAATTTATTTTTTGCTCTTTTTCATAGGCTAATTTACAGTTGTTTCTGTGTTATTAAATTACGGTGCATAAAAATGATTTGTTGAGTGCAGTTGAACTAAGATTGAATGCATGTATTTAAAAGCCTTTAACCCTTTGTAATATAACCTCCTCATTTTGTCGCAATCAAAAATAAATTTTTTTAGCAAGATTTTTCTTTCGAAACAAAAATGATTAATAATGCGTTATTATATATTCGTTGAATTAAATAAAACTTTAAAAATTATTGTTAAATTGTTATAAAAATGCTACTATCTCTCTTTCTTTGTTATCTAAAAATAAGTGAAACATTTTTTAATTTTTTTTCTCCACAAAAAAGAATATTTGCCTCTTCTTCTTCTTTTTTTTTAAGATAAGGGAATTAGTTTTATTTTCTTTGAAAAGTCGAGTTTAATATTGGTCTTTGTCAAGAAAGACATCAAAGACAAAATATCTGAATTTTTCCTTATATAAGTAATACAAACCCCCCCTCCAATTCTCAGTAAATTTTGTTTGTAAATTCTTGTGTGTGTGTGTGTGTTAAAAATTCAAGTTCTTATTCATTAAAAAATTTCAAAATTTTCTCCACACACACAAAAAAAAAGAGGCCCTTTTCTTCTTTTTTTTTAATAAGATAATTGAATTAGTTCTGCTATTTTCTTTGAATAGTCGAGTTTAATCTTGGTTTTTGTCAAGCAAGCATCATCAGAGACAAAATATCTGAATTTTTTTCTTACATAAGTAATACAAAATCCCCACCCCCTAAAATTCTCAGCAAATTTTGGCGGATTTACTGAGAAACTTTTGTAAGTAAATTCTTGTTTTTTAAAAAAATTTCATGCTCAATGCATTTAAAAAAAATATTTTATTAAAATTCCTTGTACTGCCTAATTCGGCCAAAAAAAATTGCGACAAAAGAATGTAATTTTGAAGGAAAATTTACTATATAAACGTTATAGTGTTTTAACAAACAGCACACTGTCATGTTTGTTAAAATACCACGAATTAACTGCCACTTTTATTAGATATAACAAGCGTCCGAGTATAACTCATATATTATGGGTAGTAGGACATTGCAATAAACGCTCAGAATCACTTATATAATATGGGTAGTAGGACATTGAAATAAACCCTCAGATTCACTCATATATTATGGGTAGTAGGACATTGAAATAAAATCTCAGAATCATCCTACATTTTCAAGAAGCGCTCTTTCCTCAAACATTTTCTCCTTCGTTTAGAATTATGATTAGGATTTTAGAATAACGATCCATTTAAAAGGTAAAGAAATGAGCTAAATTAAAATTTCATCGAGTGGGAATTCACTTGTTTTATAAATTCATAAAGTTTTCAATCATAAAATATTATTTAATACTGCTTTTGTAATATCTCTCCTTTTTCTGATCAAACGATTCACATGATTTCAAATTCAGTAGCACGTCTTATTGATTAATTTAATTTTATTGCTAGAACTATTAATATAATATATATATTTTTTTTGGATTTTCTGTACAGAAGTTAAATCTGAACTTGTTTTCCTTTCCAAGTTGAATGATGAGTCAGAGAAGTGTAAATATTTTGATTACTGCGAAATAACCACATTTGAATAAAATGTAGCCGATGCAACATGTTTGTCAGAAAATGGGGCCACGAACTTAATTTTTATTCTTACTTAAAACCAAATGTAATGTTATACGCCAAGAAAATTAGTCTGTCTGCCCATCACGTGGATTTCTTCATAATATTAATTTTCTCCAACAAATAACATCCACCCTGACCTTATTTGCTTGGATGAGCTTAAAAACAGATTTCTGGCGCCTTCGCTTTCCTCTGCTTTTCCATTTCAAACTGTGCGCATTTCCTGAATATCCTGATTATAAAAATGACCTGGCCCGGTGAAAACTGGATCTGGGGGCATCTTGGTTGTCAATCAACTAGCCCTTTTACCTTCACTGAGGCCTCTAGAGCAGACAACTCTCCTCCATTTCCGATTCTTGCTATTGTGGTTTTTATTCCCCGAGGTTATGAAAGCCACTTCACATGAAGGTCACTTGGCTTGACATTCCATCGTAACGATGACGATGACTCATCGGTGCCTTTCCATCTGTTTGTATTTATCTTGGTAATCTGAACCTACTAGATGTGTGCGGCTGTTTTCTGATGCATGTTTGGAAGATGAGGCTGGTGCAGTTGGAAAGACTGGATGCTGAATGAATTCTCGAAGAGAAGGGTTGTCATCGCTCACGAGTTTCTTAATGAGAAAACGGAAGCGCATGTCAGTTCAGATTGAGTTGTCAATATATGCGTAATTGCTCGTATGTTTTTAAAACATGATCGCATTTTCGTCGAGGGCTCACTTTATATACAAATATATCTAATAGATATATTTTTAAATTTTCAGAAGACGATAAAAGATAAATTCTTTTCATGCTGCTAATTCTGTTAAATATATTTAACTGATCCGGATAGTCAAATTATAAACTAATAAAGTAATAAGAAAGAATGTATAGATTAGTTCTGTTGGTCGTTACTTTTTTTATTTAGTTTCAGTTCTCCAAATAATGAGATGATTCCTATTTTTTAAAATGAAAAATCATCTCAAATTATTTTTAAAATTCACCAAATTTTCGTCACTGTTAAAACAGACGCCCACTTTTATTTTTTAAATTTTTCAATAATTTCTGGGAAAACACATTTCTTAAAAGCTCCCTTGTAGTTTTAACAATAGATATTGAAGAAAATTCTCTTTTAAAGATTAATGAATATTCTTCGAATCAATCAAGTTATGTTACTGCCGATTTACGAAATTCATTTAAACTGGTATTATTATGAAAACATTATTTATGGAAACATGTTTATTTTTAAAAGGGAAATAATGGCCCACGAAAATAAGAGATTAATTAAAGAAGATAAAAGAATTTTGAAGATATTTTTTCTTCTCTAGAGAAGAGCTTTTACAAACAAAAATATATCACTATTGCATTTATAAAATAATATTAATTATACGTGAATTAATTTAAAATCTTTTAAAAGTTCATTAGAAATGCAAGCGCATTATATATTCAGGATTCTAATATATTCTCATGTCTTGCTATCTTCTAGCTGTCAGATTGTAGAATTCAAAGCTAAAAGAATTTAAATGAATACGAGGCTAGTTATTATTTTATTAAAATTCCGCTAAAATTCTATATTTTTTTCATCAATAATACAATTTTCCATTCCTAATACAAATGAGATACCGGTTTTTCTGCATGTTGTGAATTATTTTTCGTTACGTGAGTAACTGAAAACATAACCAGCTTATTCATGTCTGTTTTTGTGAGCAGGAAAATAAAAGCATTGATACGAAAGAACAATAATTGGCCAAGTCGTGATAGCGACTTAATTATGAAGCGGTACTTGCTGTTCAAATAGTTTTTACCCGCAGCTGAATACTTGAAGAGTTAGCAATAGACAGCTGACTGGTTTTTCCTTCTCAGGATATTACAGATTTCTGTTATTATTCAGTGTTTGCAGAAATATAATCCATACATTTCTTTTTTTCATGTTTTATGTTGAAGTTTATATATATATATTCGTGGTCATATTTTGAGAAACATGGAATCATAAAATTAGCCGGGTTTTTTTTTGTGTGAACTTTAAAAAATGTACTGTGGGCATTTTTATGCTTATATATTAGGTTCCATAAATTATTTCTTAATTTCTCTCGTGTAAATTACTCGTGAGAACATTCTTCACTTCAATGAATAAAGTTCATTATTTAATCCCTAATGGATAAAGTTAAGAAACTAAATAAAGTTGAGAAATTCATCATATTCAGAAAGTTCTAAATATTATAGCTGCAGAAACTTATTACATTAATAAAAACTCTTAAATTCTGGAAAGAGACTGTTCTTACTGAAAACAATTACTTTCATTAGGATTTTATTTATCAGAATATAGAAAATTCTCTTCATAATATATTCATTAAAAATTTGACGTTCTTTGCATTTTTACTTTGAAACTACATTTTAAAAAATCTGTCTGGGGCGATCTATTCATCGTGCCTCTCCAAGTGCATTGGGGAGTCTTTTTCACCTTTTTCTCCCTCTTTATAAGGGGCCCATTTTGGGGTGAGAGCAGTTTAATGAGGGTTCGGTGAGATCTTCGAAGGCGGGAAAATGCCTCCAGGCGGAAGCAAAGTTGTTTCTTTTCAACCTTCCCCAAAATGGGGAGTTATTTTTATGGACGATAGACTGCAATAGAGAATACCAAATTATGCGTTCCATTGACATTCCAGATTGTTCCGCTTCCCTGGTGATTATTTTCAGTTCTACATTATTTATATACAGAACATTTTTTTAATACAGCCGTTTCTAAAAAACCTGACAAAATGAGCAGAACATAGTTCTTGTCGACTTTTATACGTACGTACTGCATTAGTATAAACATTGCATTCAAAGGCATTGCAAAAGTATTTGCGTTTTGTAGCTCTAAATAAAAAGCAGAAAATCTGATGAATTTCGCTTTTTTGGCATACGCGTTACTAAAACTGATTAACTTGAGTAAAGACGTGAAGATAGAAATCTGATTAATTTCGCTTTTTTGGCATAAATTAATTATCTTGATTATCTTAAGCAAATTAAATTGATTATCTTGAGCAAAGACGTCAAGATAGAAATCTTATTAATTTCGCTTTTATGGCATAAGAGTTACTTAAATTGATTATCTTGAGAAAAGACGTCAAGATATTTATCTTGACGTCTTTGCTCAACTTAATTGATTATCTTAATAAAAGACATTAAATAGGGGATAAATATTTATGTTTAATATTGAATTTGAAGTTCGAAACTTGGATAAATAATCGATTGAAGGCAGTTTGAATATAAATAGAACAAATTTTCAATTATTTTTACTATACAAGTTATTAAAAAATTTGGTTTAGGTTTTTCAAATTATTTAGTTTTCAATGTATAAAAGTCATAAAAAGGAAATGTGTGTTATTTCTGAATAATATTCATGTACCGGAGTTTTTGCTCAATATTGTATTGAAACTATAAACATAGTCCTGAATTATTGATAACGAATCCCGTTTTTCAAATGTTACTCTAAAACTAAAAAAACTTTTATACCGTATAGCTCTAAACAACAACCAGCGGTTATAACCTGAGGAAATCCTTTCTTCGCTTAATTCAAACCAGAAACCCTTGCTTTTGTTTTTAAGAAAATAACAATAAGTACAAAAATTGCTTATAATGAGTATGTGGAATTACACTTCATTGAAAATAAGGAGACTCGTGTAAATATTTCCAACAAAATCTTATAAAACGATCAATTTTAGTAGATTGAAGAAGGAATCGTTTGATTTGCATTATGGATTTCATGGTTGAATAGCTAAGAACAAATTTTCATTTAATAATTTTTTAAAATCATTTTAAAGGTTTCTTGTATTTATCATTTGGTATTCATCCTGCAATAGTCCATAATAAATCTTGAAATTTTAGATTATTTGAGCATCTGAATATAAACTGCCCTGTCTAACTATTCTTAAGCATATGGTTAAGCTATTAGCATATTGAATATTCTTTTACTGTATCGCAATGTACAAACTAAGCATTCCAGGGAAATGCTTTCTCACAATATTGAAATTTATATGTTCTTTTGGAGATAGAGAGTTTTAATTGTAAAAATTGCCAATACTTTCCTCTTAAAATGGTTTGTCAAACACAGAACAAGAATTTGCTAGTATAAAAGAATAAAAATACTATCGCCATCGCCTATGCCTCTTCATCTTGCAGGACACAATGCTAGTGAAGCGATAACGGAGTGTTTGTGTTGGCTTATCAGAAATTGTATATAATGATGTTTTATCTGTAAAGTCTTCCCAACTCTGACATGCAATGTAGCTTTTAAACAAATGATGATTCATTGGTTCGAACTGTTAATAGTATATCTGAGAGAGTATGTAAGGGGAAAAAAAGTTTCACTGTTAGAGTTAGCACTTTGGTATTCAACAGTAATTGTGAAGTTGTGGGAAAAACACCATTCTAAATGTTCAGAAGTGTTGATAATTAGGACACGCGCTAGCAATTCAGCTCTTAGAACTTCAATTCATAATTCTCCATGACCGAAGTCATTACTGCCACTATTTAAAGGTAATCTAATTATTTTATTACTCAGATACTCATGGGTACTTCTAGAACAATTACTATCCAGACTTTTAAAAAAATAGCATAGAAAAATTTGACCTGGAAGTGGTGAGATTGCCATCATGCGTGCACCCAATGAGCACTCATGTCAATGCCATCCATGTCTTTGGAAGGCTTCTTTTATGTTTGTGAAGCTTTTTTTCCCCTCCTACTCTCCCGAATTCACTCTCTCAATTGACCGACACAGGAAGCATCTCATATTCTGCATTTAAAGCGTATTCATTGTGTATGGGGGTCATCGACTGTTCAAGAAAGCTGACTTTTGAAAAACATGCAGACGGCCACAAAGATAGATGATTATAGTTTCCAATTCCAATGAATGGACCTTGAATTAAAGGTTGCTGAAAACTGATGAGAGGCGTTGAGTATAAAAAATACATGTATATATATATTTCTTAATTGCGGTATATCTTCTTTCCTACATCCACATATGTTTTTGGTCGAGATAAAGTCATGGTTAGAATAATTAATGTTAGTTGAGAATATTTATTCGTCATTAGACTGTTACACATGAAATGTTATTTTTTATTCTTTTTCCATAATACAAACTGATGAAAAGAAGATAAGAAGAATATTTCCAAGAATTAATTTATTCGTCATTAAACTTGCACATGAAATGTTATTTGTAATTCTTTTTCCATAATGCAGACTGATGGAAAGAACATTAGAAGAATTTTTCGAAGATATTAATTTCATTGAGAGCTTTAGAAATTTCGAAAGACACTGATTAAAATAAACATCCATGAATTTTATAAGCCATGGGATTAGTATCTGATATATTTCGTGGCTCTTTTCGCGAAATCGCCTACAATTTTGAAAATGATACTGTTGGTTTGTTATAAACAAAATATCTCTTACGTGGATATGTTTCAAATTTGCATGCAAATAACAAATTGTATTTTGACAATTTTTGAAATCAGTGGTTTAAATAAAATTTTCCAAATGCTCTTAAATAGTATTTTCCCTGTTGCTGTTTGAGCTATAAAATGATAGCAAATAAATTGTTTGAAATCTTAGAAAATCAACAAAGCCATTTTTTTAAGCAATTTGAAGTGTTTATTTCAATATGCGTGTTGATTGTTCCAATAATTTAAAACAGGCAAACTCTAATATGGACTTCTTTCTCATTTATGTTGCTCGATATTTGAATGAGAATCTTGGTTAGAAAACCCAACTCTGAATCGATTTCTTAATGCTTTTGTCGAAAAAAGGTTTCCCACAATTTGAATGCCAACCAACCGTAAAACTGAATAAGGTAATTCCAGCATGTTGCTGAGTCATCTCGAGTATTAGCCAAACAGAAGGCTATTTGTTCCATAAACGCTTTGGATGAAACCGCATCCTAATTTTCGTTATTAAAACATCGAACTTAGAACAATACAACAGCGATGTTATTAAAATAATTTATGGCCCACTGAAGACTAAAAGAGAAATGAGGGAAGACTTCTTATGGCCTTCTGTTCAACTGAAGACGTTGTCTTTAAGTATATTATTGAGCTTATGTCCATATATATGTTTTCTTGTTTCTAATAATATGCCTAATTAATATCAATCGTTCATTAAATATATTTAATTTGAGTGCTGAGATTGCGGCATGCTTCATTCAGGAAAGCTGAACTTTTCATGTATGTCAGGTCAGACTTTATATCTTTGTTACAAACTATAATGGGACGAAGCAAAGTGAGTTTTAATCGTTCTTTTCGGTAAGAAAAATTACACATTGTTATATTTTCTGCTTCTTTGAACTTACATTAATCGTTGCGCCATTAAATGCTTAAACTTTGTTATCAGAGAAAGTAATTAGGGTTCATTTTCCTATTTTGATGAGTGCGTCGTTTTTCTTTTAATCCGAAAAGTATTTTATTAGAAGCATGTTTGATCGAAGAATTGGCTTTCGGAAAGTAGATTTTTGCTTTGAAATTATTAGTTTTGAGAATTTTCGTCAACCTGAGATTTTCTCAGGAACGATAATTAAAGATTGGGGTCATGAAAGTGTACGTTTAAGTAAATACGTTACGTAAGTGGTAGTATTTTACACGCAGAATTGAAATGGAATTGAAATCAATTTCAACTATTGCCAGTAATTTTCAGTTGAAATGTCAACTGAAAATCAACAAATACAGTAGCAGTCAATGACAAAGAACTATTTATAATTTTTATAATAGAAATATAAATCTAAATTTAGCAAATATGGCTGTTGGAAAAGAAGGTAATTTTGATCGATTAGTTAAAATTTCGCCTGCAGAGAAAAAGAAATGTTTCACGAGTTATTAAACACACGCATACATACATAAATATGATAAAATCTAAGATGGTGAATCTTCATTGACTTCTTCTGTATTAAAAACTCTCTCCGTCTCCTGTTTTATCTTTTCGACTCTAGATTTAATGTTAAAAGTAAGTTCCCGAATTCTAGTTTCATTGTTATCTTGAAGTACTTACCAAAAACTGAAATTAAAGAAAGAATTCACTGATGTCATCTTTTCCTTATTGTAGGATTTTTTCGGGCGCATGTTATCTGATTTGTAATGCTATTTAGATTAACGATATAAATGAGTTATGTGAAGCGAGAGTTACAAGGTTAATAGAAGCTCTCTCTCCCCCAACTTTCTTTATTCCTTCATTCCTTTCTACTGGAACATGTGTATAAAAACGAAAGGGAGAAAATCCTCTCCCCTCCCTATCTCAACGAAATAGTTCTACTTATTTTATTTGTAACTATGTCAAGCAGTTTTTCTATAAGGCTTTGGATTCTACAACAAAAATATGCAACTTTCAAAAGAGGTTTGAAAATATCCCTTCTCCCTTTCCTCTTCTGTATTGGGGGGAAGGGGGTCTGATCGTCAAAGAAATGGTTAAAACTATTCATTTCTTCCTTCTCCAGTATTATTTCCTCCCCTCCCTAGAATATCTCGGGCCCCCAAAAGTACTGGAATACTGAACTTGACCGTTTCAATTGAAGTGCGGTTCTGTATCCCAAGATTGGGGCCTTTTTCTCCCCCTTGTTATGAAAAGAAGCATTCCAGTGGGGGTTGGTGAACATTGACCCCCCGGGACAATAGCGGTCCCTTTCCGTGGGAATCTCGACCTGTCTGGCATCTGTTACGCATTCCTTAGTTAAGGCACCGCCCTTTTGAAGGCGAAGGGACTTGCTTGCGAGCAATGCTTTGGGAAATGAACCGTTGATAATATTTAACACTTTGTCCAAATGTGTTTGTTGTATTACAGTTATTCAAATTAATTTCATGTAACTGATGTAATACTAAATAGTAAAAAAATGTAAACATTTTAACGAAATTATTGGTAGTAATGTCTTTTATCAAAGTTGCCGTTTTCCAATGAATTTCTTATAAATATTCAATCTTTAGTGAAAGTTTGTTGGAAACTGGATCGAATATTGGTCTATCATTAGAAAAAGTCAGTTATAATATGAAGTAGTATCCAAACATCTAATTAAACGAGAATCGGACTTTTTCGGATATGCTTAAATTTGAATGCTTAGCCTTATCTATAAAGCTCAGAAGTTTAGAGAAAAGGATGTCATATATAGAAAAAACTAATATAATAATGAGTTGGGAGAATATGAATTGAAGTATTAAGATTTCATTTAAAATTCATAACATGCTTGCATTCATCTCTGTAAAAATTAACTGTTTCATTTATTCCTGTTCATCGAGATCAAATTGTTGAATTTAAGATATCGGATAGTTTGCTGTGACATGCCAATCCATCACGGGAGAAAGACAGATTTTTCTGTTGAATGTTATTTTTCTCCGCTATCTCGAATAACTCGATATTCAAATGAAAATATTCTGTCTTCCTTCTACCCTTCTAATTATATAAACATTGCGAAACCTTAGATCTAGTCGTCGAGGGAGATCTCCATATTACCGGATATCAGTAACCAATTATTTTCCTGCATCATGATGGTTATCAGGTCTTCTTTCTTATCATCACTCCCCCTCGTAAACATTCCATATTGTAAAAGGAGGGAGTAGTTATGTTTAAGCCCAACTGATAATAGTCCCCATGCGTGGGGGTTTGGTTACAAAGAGAGTTCTATCTGGGCAATTTCTGTTTTCTGTACTCAGCTTACAACGATAACGTATGAGGACACAGGAGAGGGTGGAAGCTGAGTAATTCTTGGATAACCTTGCTGACCTCCTGAGGAGAAGCTGGTTACTAATGGAAGAAATTCTTAGTCGATTGTATGTGTATGTATCACTCGGCGACTCATAAATTTTGTTGTCGCATGAAAGAAATGGACGCGGTTTTGTCTAAGTACAGTCGAGTTTCTGTCTAAAGGTTGTATTCAGTTAATAAGATGTGAACCGATGCTTCTATAATATTGTTGAACTGTAAACAAGGTTCTGAAATTAGCTGATTATACGGGGGAGGCTATGAGGTGTATCTACTCTGTAAGATAATATACTTTTCCTGTGTATTTAAAAGTAATTGGGATATTGGAAAAAGAATTTTGCATATGATAGCGTATTAAAAATAAAGATGATTAATTTAGTGGAAATATTTTCAAGGCTTTTATGTTTAGCTCAGTGCATTGCGATAAGAAAAACTGCTCATTTATCCAAAAAAGTACTATCTAGTAACTTCTCTTTTGCTGCGATAATTACTTAAGATACGAAATGCAGAATTGTAAATGCAGTGTAAGATTTTTCAAATCCGTTAACAATGAAAGGAACTTTTGATCCTTCTTGTTTTAAGCGGAGGATTTTCGATGGTATTCTAATGCTAACAGCTCCAGCTCGCTGCTTACAAAAGGCCCAAAGTGTCTACAGTTCTGGAGATCCAATTACTGTTATGAAAAAGAAACCATCTGCAGGGTCTGAAGGTCACAAAATAATTTATTTTGGTTTTTTTTTCAATGGATCCCAGTAACAAAGCAATAAAGAAAGCAATTCGCTTCGGTGTGGGGAAGAAGGAACTTTCAAACAGTATGGTGGAATAAATAAACATATTCTGAAAGTTTTAGCTAAGGTTAGATAGGCTATTTCTTCTCTCTCACCCATAATTTAATGATTTCTGACTTCGTATTAGATGTTGAAGTACAGTTCATTATATTCGCTGTTGAAATAATGAATTCTTACTTCAAACCAATTATGTGAATCCACCTTGTGTGGCTCTATTATACCAGATCATAAAGTGGTATTGGATTAAAAGTTCATTCGATTGTGATTGAATTGTGCATCATTTTTAAGCAACGTTGTTGGATTTTTGATGAAGCATAAAGTACTAATATAGTGTGCGCTGCTTGATGTGATCGCTGTTAATATTATCATTTGTTTTCCGAATTGACGTACTCAGAAACACACAAAAGTATTCATCTGTGTGATTGTTATACCGTTTAATATTAGCAGATTTGAACTGAAGTATTCTTCATTTTCATCCAGCACTAACAATTGAAATTTCTCTCGATATGATAAAAATAGTTAATTTTGTCCAATTTAATTATTGTTATCAAATATCTTTAGTGCCAAAATGATAACTTTAAGTGGCAGCTCTGTGTTTTGAAATATTTCATTGCAGTAATGCTTTTGAATTAGCTTTATTCCCTTCCTTTGTGTTTCATTTGATTATAACATACAAAAAACTTCTAAAAGTTCCATGTGACTACTTTTCGGTATGTTATTTTAAAATGATTATCATTTTCTAAGGTATTTTTACTTCATTTATCGATTCCAGTAATTATCTGATGTCAAAATAAGGAATACTACTTGCAAAGCTCATTTTTCTCTTAATTGAATATATTATTGTATTTTATAGAATCTATTATTGAATTTATAATAATATGTTCCATTGCATATGATATCAAAATGAATGCCAACAGAAAATATTCACCACTGTAGATAGAAATTGTGATAATTACCAAATTTACCTCATAGCAAATATAAATTCATCCATGCAGAAGTTATAAAATTCATGATTGCCAAGTCAAATTCTTTTAGAAGCTGTTGAAAGTTATTATTTTTAATTTTAGAAAGATTAAGATTTTTTACTTTAAATCTGAAAAATACCTCCACTGAAATTTAAAATAATAGGCTTTTATAAAATATATAATAAGAAGTTGCACCTATCGAAATTTTTAATTTCGGTTTTAGGAAAGCTTTGCTTCATTTTACTACATTTAAAATTTTTTATAATTTAATATAAAACTCAATTAATATTAACGTTGAACAAACAAACATTTAAATCAACGAAGAAATTACAAGCTAGTGATCAATGGCTTGTCCAAACGGATCTGTATTACTAGGTTTGCGATTGGTAATTTATTGAAAAGCTGTCCTAGCTAGAGGTCAAATTCAACGATGAAGTATTTGGCATTTATATTTTCAAATTATGAGAAATCTCGCTTTTTAGCTAATCACATTGTTTATTTTTATTTTTGCAGATCACCTTTGAAGATGTGCTTGCTGAACCTGACTCGGGCCATTCCTTTATTTGCGTATGGCAGAATAGCTTCATACTGTTTGATGTTGTTAAGTTTTGGTTTTACCGGATCTTATCAGCAATCTTATTTATTCCCTTTGCTTTGATCTGGGGCCTTTTCTTTGCCATCCTCACCAGTGTGAACGTATGGATCATTTCTCCTCTCCTTCGCATCTTTGACGTTGTTTTATTCATCGTACACAGGGTAAGTACCTTCTTTAGGAAATCCATACTTAAGATTTTTTTTTCTTGTTTGGTCTCCTTCTCTTTTTTTTAAAGATATGTTAATTTTGAGTGAGCTTTTTATAAACCGAGCATTTCGCCAAGATCTTTCGGCGATATTTTGAATTTAAGAGAAAATGCTTTGTAAGATATTAATCATAAGCATTGGATTTATAGTTTACTAATGTAATGTTGTTTTATTCATCGTACACTGGATAAATACCTTCTTTAGAAAATCTATACTTAAGAATATTTTTTTTTCTCGTTTGGTTTCCCTCCTCTTTTTTTTAAAGATATGTTAATTTTGAGTGAGATTTTTATAAACCCAGTATTTCGCCAAGATATTTCGACGATATTTTGATTTTAAGAGAAAATACTTTGTAAGATATTGCATATTATAGTTTACTAATGTCAAGGATAGCCTAAAGAATCGAGGAATCATTTGTCCACCATCTTAGGCTCCAGTCATTAAATTCAAGATGTCTGTGATCTCTTGAATTCTATTAGACTGCGTATATCTAAATTGAATATCACTTTAACCTCAGAGTTTCTTAATTATGAATTGGGAAGCTAAAAGTTTTCTGCTGTAACATCTGTTTTGTTTTTTTTTTTAATTCAAGTAATGGCAAAGATAAAACCGATACATTTTACCGCTCTTGATATAGAAGTTCGTGACTGACCTTTGCGTAAACCTGAACTTTTTTCCCTTCTTTTTTTTCTATCTGCCGTGCACGAAATAATACATAAGAGATTTTAGCCACTAGAAATGAAAAGGGGGGGGGAAGAGGGAGAGAGATAGAATAAATTCTGAAATTGTTTCTTCGCTAGATAAAATTGTTTATTGCCCCTTTATTGAAACGTAGAACATTTTTAAGAAGACTATTGACAACGAGCAAATAATTTTAATGTATCTAGTAAGGTATTTATGAAATATAGAGGTTTGATAAATAAAGGGAGTAAATGGAGTAGTCCCACTCAGAATGTAAAAACTGAAATAAGACGAGATAGGTATAGATTTTCTTTTTTTTAACGCATCATGAGTGGATTATGATCGCCACAGAAAACAGTTCCAAGATAAAATCAAGCAGAAGAAAGACGCAGTTTGCATTTATTCTGATCCGCATTTTGCAGCTTAATTAATTAATGAAGATTTTCTTACAATTCTTCAAAAATTGGTTTGCTGCAAATTAACTCAAAATTTGAATGCAAAAATTTTCCGACTCGAGAATAGAATCCTGAGGGGGAACATCGATCCGACCTTGTGTCCTGTATCAAAGAATTCTTTTCATAAAAACTGAGACGCGTTAATCTTCGGTTTTTTCCCCCATTTTAAGCGGATTCTGACCGTCGCAATTGAGTTGGAAGTAGATAAATCCAGGCAAAAACAAGATGCAACTTGCGTTTATGAAAACCTGCATTTTGCAGTCTATTAGTTGTTGCAGAAATTCTTTTGGAGTAGGATGGCATAGCGAAATAAGGGATTCGCTAAAAATTGTCTCTTTTTTTTCTTTTCCGAAAAAATAATTGCTATAGACCTGAAGAAAAAGCTGGGCGAAAAGATTTTTCCACTCGAAAAAGTATCGAGAGGGTAATCGAATCCGAATATCACCTTGGATGTCGGTTGGAATATCGATCAAGCCATCCACTGTCCCGTAATGATGATAACGAATCTCAGCTGTTTTTCAACCTCTGAAATATCTTGTAACTTTAATATTACAAAGTACAACATTATATGCGATATTTTATTCATATATTTTATGTTGCATAAGTAGCTGGAAGAAACTGCTGTTCAGTGAAAGTCCACATACTACTTTCGAAAGGTTATTTTCGAATTGTGGATGATAACGAATCTCAGCTGTTTTTCGACCTCTGAAATATCTTGTAACGTTAATATCACATACAACATTATATGCGGTATTTTATTCATATATTTTATGTTACATAAGTAGCTGGAAGGAATTGCTATTATTGAGTGAAAGACTACATACTACCTTCGAAAGGTTATTTTCGAATTGTTAAGGATCTAGGGCAAGACCAATTCTAGGAAAAAGAGCACGCATGCTACCGTTAAAAGAGGAAGTGCAAACGCTCTCGAAACTTATATGTATTCGGAAAGGGTAATCTCTCATTTTTGCTAATTCAGCTTGCTGGGAAGGGAGAAAAGAAAAGATATGCCAGACTCGCAGATTGAAGTAGTCGTGCTTTAGTTGAATTAAAAGCTTTTTATTTTAAAAAAATAAGCGGTGCGAAAATAGTTTAAAATTTATACATTTTTTCAAAAGAACATAGTCAATTGTGTTGATTTATTCTTCAATATTTCTTTTTAGATCTGGAGTGGCCTTATTAAAACATTTTTGGATCCTTTGTTCAAGTCCGTTGGCCAGATTTGCTCCAATGTCCAAATAGCCAAACGGCATACACAGATGGAGGCGTGAAATGAATTTATAGATGGGATTTTCTTTTTTTAATTTTGGAAGAAAAATGTCTTTTTCTCTATGCAGAGAATAAAATTGCTATTAATGTACAAGTGCCTCTTTTTATATTTTTTTTATTTGCATGATTTTTTTATGATTTTTTGTATGCATATTTTGATAAATTTTACATGCTTTTGATATGCTTTTTAGTCGCGTTTGGATAATACTTTTACATGAACTGTAGATGAGTACGTAGATATTGTTTCGTTAATCTCTAATGGCTTGATTATTTATAAGATAAGTAATGTAATGTTTGAATTTCACGGTGAAATATAACTTCTATATTATCTGTGAAAGGTTATAAATATTATAACTATAAATGATATTAAAAGTATTGTTTTTTTAAAAAAATATTCTGGTTATATCATTTTATAGAATAATTTGTGTTGAAAGATATGAAAATTGATGACAAAGAAAAAAAGTGGATGGCTTTTTAATGTTTCTGAGTGTAAAAATTATGTAAAAGGAATTAGAAGTAAGAGAATGAATTAGCATTTTCATTTATCATTTTTATATACACCTTTTGTCATCTCATATATTGCATATATATTAAATATTTGATATTGCTCATATATTTGTTTTTGCTGTAACTCATGATCGTGCATTATTACTTTTATTCAATAGCTTAGTATATAATCATGTAAAAATAGCCTTATCTATGTAGTACGTTCCTTTTTTTATTTGTTTGTTCTATTTGTATATTAAGTTGCAGCATTTTGCCTATCATTTACTTTCCTCATTATGCTGTAAATTGTGCAAAATAAAGTTCAGAAAAAAATTTGTATTCTTTTAATATATATAATAACTCTTCAAACGGCAAATTTATTTTATAAATCCAAGGGAAATTTTGATCGAGAAGGAGTCGTCTGTACCTCTGCTAATAGGGATTATTAAGCCTGGGACACGAATCTCGAAATTATTATACATTTCGGCAGGCATTCAGTTCACTCCTACCAAACCTGAGGAAATTTATGTAAAAATAATAAATACACCAATACTATTTATTCAGCTTTAAATAAATGTCCAGTAGGAAGTTTTCCTGCTGGATTTCAAACTTCTATCCCATGCGCTGTCTAGTCTCCGAGGTCGCTTTAATCAAATCAACAGAAAATGCCATGCTTCCCCTTTATCATGAGCCCTTGGCCAAATATGCTAAAGCATGAGGAATTAAGATGATTGCTACCAATTACATGATAAAAGAGGAAGAAAGAATCTTGTTTGTTCTTCAGAACACCATCTTAAAAGGATGTTTAAGATTTTATACAGCTGTAATCTAGCAGTTAGGTGAAACAAAGAAAGAAAAAGTTAATGCCTCATTCATTTCCCTTCATTATAAATAGATATAAGATTATTCGACGTGAGAAACAAAATAAGACATATAAAGATATTACTGCCATAGTTTCCATTGCGTTATTATTATTATTATTATTTTCTACTTTCCCCTCAGATCCAACATACCTAACGGATTTAAATTTTACATAAGAGAAGAAAATTTTCAGAAAATACGTTACTAAATCCATCTTGGATGGAAGGATTTATATGCGTACTTTAAAACAAATGTCTTTTCCCCCCCTCTATTAAAAAGTTTCTTCATTTTTTAACTAGGTAGAAATGGTAGTTAAAAGATTTTAAGTTTTTTTTTTCGCCATAGCTCCTGAAAAAAAACATTATTTTTACACTATTTTAAATTTCAAACAGTAATCTTTAAAATGACATGAATTTCATTACCGTGCAGTTTTTCAAAGTTTATTTAAACATAAATTTTATTCATTAAAATTTTTTTTACGCCTTACAAGTATACGAATATTGATTTTTCTAACATGCGAAAGATGAAACTGCTGGAACAGCGGCTAGTTAAATTAATGCGATGACTAATACATAAAAACATAATAAAAGAACGTAAATTATATGAATATAAAGACATAATGCTAAAAACAAAGAAAAATAATGAATAAATAAAAATGCATGAAAGTAATAACAAAGTAACATGATGAATAAATAAACATGCATGAAAGTGTATACAATTAATAAAATTTATACATATCTGTGATCTTCAAAAGCGACGAAGATCAAAAGATATCAAGCAGCTACAAAAAACAAAATAAAAAAATTCGAACGATTGTACAACAACTTTCAGGATAGGCTGAAAGAATGGGAAAAAAAGAATTTAGTTTCCATTATACAATTTAGAAAAAGAAAAGAAACAGTACAGCAATAATTTAATAAATCAATAAAATGACAAATATATATACAGAAATAAACACAGAAAAGAACATAAGGGATATGGAATTAATAACAAACGAACACAATAAATAAGCATGCATGAAATTATATAAAATAAATAAAATGTATACATATCTGCGATCTTTAAAGGCGATGAAGATCAAAAGATATCAAGCATCTACAAAAAGCAAAAGAAATACATTCGAAAGATTGCACAACAACTTACTGGATAGGCTGAAAGAAAGGAGGAAAAAAAGAACTTAGTTTCCATTATAAAATTTAGAAGAAGAAAAAAACATTACAGTGGCTAATAATTTAATAAATCAATGAAATGAAAAATATATCTACAGAAAAGAACATAAATGATAGGAAATTAATAACAAACGAACACGATAAATAAACTTGCATGAAATTACAAATAATTAATAAAATTTATACTCATCTGCGATCTTCAAAAGCGACGATCAAAAGATATCAAGTATCTATAAAAAGCAAAAGAAAAACATTCGAACGATTGTACAACAACTTACAGGATAGGCTGAAAGAAGGGGGAAAAAGCACTTAGTTTCCATAATACAATTTAGAAAAGAGTAAAAAAGGAAAGAAACAGTTCAGCGAATACTTATTTAATACATCAGTAAAATGACAAATATATATACATAAAAACAGAAATAAATATAATAAAAGAACATAAATGATATGATTAGGAAACTAATAACAAAGGAACACAATAAATAAATAAAATTGTATGAAAGTATATATAATAAATGAAATTTATATCCATCTACGATTTTCTTTAAAAGCGACGAAGACTAAAAGGTATTAAACATCTACAAAAATAAAAATGCACTCAAAGATTGTTATATATTTTATAGGAGAGAGAGGGAGAAAAAGGAGCCAATTTCCATAATACAATTAAGAAAAGAATGAAAAAGAAAAGGAAGTTAAGCACTAGAATAGTTAAAATTCTAACTTTTTATCCAAAAGAAAATTTTTGAACAATTCCGTTTTTAAATTATTTGCAGATTTATTTAGATAAAAAAAAATTCTCTCTAGATACAGTCAGAAATATTTACTATCTACATCCTCTAACTTTCTACATATTCATAGATATGAAGCAAGAAATTGAAATGTTTGTGATCTCTCCCAGACACTACGTCATCATTGAAACGATATTTCCCCTGTCTTCTTTGATATATATTTTTTCATTTTAAATTTAGTATAAAAATAGGAAGCCAAGTTTCAATTTTTTTGTCCTTCAATGATCGATGTTCTTGCGAAGAATGGAATAGTCGTTATTCAATTCGTGAGTTCATTACAGGACATTTGTCCTGACCCAGACAATGTCCATCATCCATCCAGAATTGAAAGATTATTGTTTTTGATTTTCTGAATAATTTTGAACCTTGACCTAACATTCTTTGGACTACTGGCTATCGGTAAAATTATTGATTTTAGAATTATTTTTCTGAGTTAAGCTTTCAGCAAAGTTAGCTGCTAGGAATTCGGCTTGAAAAACTTAACTAAAATTATTTAACACTAGCCGCCTTTGGCGACCAGTCGGTTCGCCAGTATTAATGCTCGTAAAAATTTTCATATATTTTATGTAGCTGTGTCTCATAACAGGTTTTTTTCATCAAAATATTTTTAAACCAAACAAATTTTGATAATCATATAATTCATTTAGAGTATTATTTAGTATTATTTTCTTCAGATGTTCCGTTCATTGTGCTATTCATCTTTCTCTTTCTATCCGAGCAATGATTGTCCTGGAATTGATATTTTACTTAAATGGTGGAGAGAAAGGTCTAAAATTCTACATTTTTATTGAATAATGAGATTCAAATTTTCATAAATGTAAACACACTAAACAATAAAGACACAATTGGTTTTCAAGAGATGCGAAAGTTTAAAAACAGCTTGGAAAATGCCGCGCACAGAGGAAATAATATTGAAACACACACAACCTTCTTTTCTTTTTTTTCTATCTTTTTTTTCTTCACTAATTTTGTTTCTACAAATCCTATTTTCACTTTGTTATTCTTTATTTTTTCTTCCCTGCCCAAATTTTATTTTGAGCAGGCATAGATTAAATATTCATACAGACTAATAATAAAAGTAGCTATTTTCTTTCTTTTTTAAACATCACGTTATCTATGAATGAAAACCAACTGACTTCGCGTATTTCTTTCTAAGCAAATCATAATTTATTACTTCCTGCTATCTTACTCGGTTGGTGTGGGGGAAGGAAATGAAGATTTTTGGCGGGAAAGTAAGAAAAGTGTCGTTTTAACTATTTTCCTAACAATTTTTTCATTTTTTCTCTCCATAAGAACCATCTTCGTGTCTTAACGAAAATATTTAAAAAAAATTAGCCGACTTGGTCGAGCCGTTCTCTCGTTTTGCGCTTAGCAACGCATTTCGAGAACCATTTTTATTAATATAGATAAAGCAAAAATATAAAGGTATGTTTGAGAATACATTCACTAAATCCAACATCGCTATGGATTTTTTTCGATATAGGGTGTAAAATCAAAATTCTTTGATCAATTACTATTTCAGTATTATTTATATAAATATCGAATTCTTTAATTTTTAAAATTTCTTGAGACTCCGATAGACAGAATATCACTCGAGAGATTGACAACATAGACATTATACCATTCCTGATACCTGGAATGAAATTTTCTAAAACCTGGCAAATTTAGGTTTTTTTTTTTTTTTTTTTTTTTTTTTTTTTTCTTTCGACGAGTACAGTAGTTTTTTTCCATTTCGCATGTGAGAAAGTAAAAAATGAATATGAAAAGTATTTTTTGAAATATAGAATTCACAGATTGTCATCAACAGATTATCATATTTTTTTAGATGCTATCTATATACGGCAGATGAAACATTACGCAGATGTCATCTACGAGTACTTTAACGAGATGACATTCTGAAGACGAATTCTAAACTGTGTTTCATATAAGGCAAGTTATAACTCATTTCTGATACTCATAGTTTCTAAATATGTATAGAAAGAAAATTTTCAATTTTAAGAACTAGCTTTAATAGATTTCGACTATTCCAGTACTATAAATATTAAAAGTAGAAGTTAAGACTTTTCTATTTGTCAATAATTTTTTTAAAAAAAATATCCCAGGCTGATCCTGGGAAAGTAAATCTTGACAAGGAGATTATATAAATGTTTAATATACAAATTTGACTTTTCAATAAGGATTTCTCTTTCAGAGGTGTTAACTAAAAGGGCTTCAGAAATAACACTCAGAGTAACACTTAATGTCTTTTGACAGGTAATTCGGAGAAGAATAGAAGATACTTAGAAAGTGTGAAAGATTTGATTTCCGTTAAAGAGATAATTTTTTTTCAACAACTTAGAAAATTTTAATTCAGCTTCATTATATATATATATTTTATCTCTTAACGATAATCCGAATTATAAAAGGTTACATTTAATTTATTATTTAAAATCCCAATAAATAATTAATGTGAATCACTATCTTTTCTGTCTTTGATGGTTAGAGAGAGACTGATGAATCCAGGCTGATCCTTGGAAAGTAAACCTTGACAAGAAGATTTCATAAATGTTTAATATACAAATTTGACTTTTCGATAAGGATTTCTGTTTCAGAGGCTGAAGGAGTGAGAATTTATAATTCAATTGCCTAAATATTTCATTTTTGAGAAGAAGCAATTTTTTTTTTCTGCAGTAGATCTCATAACTTTGAGTCACGAACAGTTTAAGACATATGAGCAGACATTCTTTTCTCCAATCAGTCTCGTTAGTGGCAGAACAATTGGTCCTCGGATTCATATACATAGCGAATCTATAGGGGGTACAGGTGTCAAACGTGAAACCCTTAGGAACTGAAGCCAGCCGAAGCTGAAACATCTTTGATTCGGATGAGGGAGGGGGGTTGAGAGTAATAATGGACCATTGATGGAGTTCTCCATGTCTGAGGAAAGAAGACATATAATTGTATTTAATTAGAGCTTTTAGGTTCATTGTTGTTGTTACTAATGGCACTTGCTATGAACAAACCCGCTGGTGCATCAGCGGATTTAAGCCAATATCCGCGTCTCTTGTTTGAAGTAGTGCCAACTAGGACCAAGAGTACTACTTAGCTACAAACTCTTCACATTCGCTTGCACAACCCCTTTTTACAGGGGGAGGGGGGACATGCATACGCCTCACAGATAGAACACAGAGCAACTATGATCTAACCGGGATGCCCAAATCCCGGGTAAGACGCGCTACCTCTGAGCCAGGACAAGGGCTTTTAGGTTTATAGATAATTCCATTAAAAATAAATAACAAAATGCTTCAATAAATAATGTCTAAGTTGCTAACTGCCTATTGATAAAGCTAGCATGCACTATGAAACCATAAGATATCCTCTTCCAATCAGAAATAAGTTCGAAAATTGATACGAATGTATTTATTCAATGGCTTTATAGAGAAGTTGTCTCTACCCATATATATTTACTTCATCATTGTAAATGAGTATAAATAATATGAAATAAAAATCATTGGAAACACGAATTAAAATAAATGGCAATGTTATTTTATGAAAATTAGTCTCTTTGAATATATCAGGTATAATTAATAAACCAAAGTTATGCTATCGTCGTTGAAAGACAAAAAGAAAGAACGAGACAGTACAGACCATTAAATAAAATACAAATACAAATGAAAGCCAAAGCTTGTAGCCTAGTAAATTTAAGGCTACATTTCTATTATGTAGCAAAAAGAAAGTTGTTCAGAGAATCTCCATACTTTGAGTCGGTGTCATATGACAAGGATGACATCTAAAGCGGCCTCTCACGCATTAAGGTCACTAATGTGAGGTCGAGCTTGTTAGTGTAATTTAATATCCGATAATGGCATTAGGTTTTCTCATTACAACGTTGGTATTTTTTAGCAAAGTATAATGTATCGGTTATGCATAAAACAGTTTTTCAGGCCTTGATGAGTTGAGCTTGATCCAAAACAAGAATTAAAATTTCCTGGTAGAATTTAGTAAGATGAATTTATTAAAAAGTGTTGAATCTGGTCTTTGTAAAATAAACCTTTTTTAAAAAATCAAATTATAGAAATGCATCATTCAACAATGTTGAAATTATGCTTCTCAGTTGAAAGATTTACATGGAAAACATGTTGAAAGTGCATTTTAACTTTTTTCCTCAAACACATTGAGAATCTTAACCACTGAAATTTATCTATTCTTAATTTCTTGTGCATTTCCAGAATATCGCATTTGACATCTAGATTAGTTTAGTTACATTAACGTTCCGTTGTAAAGAAACACTGGGGATATTTTGGGATGCCCTCGTAATTGTGAACTACGGTCAGATGATGAGGACGACACCTAAGCTGGCACCCTCCTCTCCACACCACATCATACCAATGGGAAAGCATTTGGTCATAATAGATTTAACGTGCAACTGGCCCTCTCACACGACGGTTTTTTTGTGGTATCGGGTCTCGAACTTGAAGCCCCACAGCTCACGAACCGAGTCTTCACCACCAGGCCACCGTGGTAACCTTAGCTCATTGGTAAAAAAAACATTTACCAATAAGCTAAGGTTGCAAGTTATGTAAGTAAAAGGGCTTAGGTTGGGGGAAAAGAAATCCATTATTATTTTACAGCCATCTACCGAGAAAATAATGGATTTCTTTCCATATGGAATTTTTGAAAATAATGGAAAAAATAATCCATTATTTTCTCGGTAGATAGTTGTAAAATAATAATGGATGTCTTTTTCCTCAACCTGATTTTACTGTTTTGTTGTATTTAATTTGCCCGAATACTATTTCATAATCAGAAACAAATAAAGGGAACTTGAAACGGATTTGCACTTATGGTGTAAAGATTACAAAATAAAATTACTGTCTCTAATCTGCTATGCTTTAGAATTATCGCTTTTATTTGTAAAAAATGACAGATCAATAAACAGTCAACCTTTTGACGTATCTACTTAAGAATTTGAAACTTATCTGCATTTTCGGTGATCAAATCATATGTAAATTTTGTCCTTCTATTGTTCATTGTGTGAGCTAGAGTTTACTTGCTTACACATTGACTGACAGAATTGATACATAAATAGACAGTTAACCCATTGACGAATCTGGTCCAGAATTTGAAACAAATCTGCAGTTTTGGTTATTAAATAGTATGCAAATTTCTCCTTTCTATTGTTCATTGTGCGAGTTATAATTTACTTGCATACAGACTATTTACAGATAAAACTGACAGATCAATAATCAGTCAACCCTTTTATGAACAAATCCAGAATTTGGAACAGTTTAGTAGTTTTGATGATCAAACCATGAGGTGAATTATAATTTATGTGCATACGGAATGACTGATAGACATACTTCCTCCTAAAGGACTCAGGTGAAATTCGAGAGTAAAAATTTTGACTCAACCCTTTCTGAAATTTCATTTGTATGGCTGTTTGCGCTTTTGCATTATTTTTTTCCAAGATGCGATTAAAAATGTTTTTGAATTCGCTTAAAACTACTATCAAATGTTCAAAACTCACTAAAAATTGTTTCCGAATCAATTTAAAACTTAAAGAATCATTAAAATCTCGAAGTTACATTTTTTAATGGTTATAGTACTTTATATATTTTGCATACAAGGGTAATAGCATTAATGTCCCGAAAAATCAGTGTTTACGTCTATATTGAAGGTAATGTAGACAGATGCCTCTGTATGGAATGGTAAAAATCATAGAAATGATTTTCAAACTCGAAAAGGTTTAAAAAATCATTAAAATCTTGAATTTGCATATTTTAATGTTTACAATACTTTCTCTTTTTGCACACATATAAAAATTACATTACTGTTACAAGAAATCAATGTTTACGACTTTATTGACTGTAATATATTGGATAGCTATTTTATTTAAAAAATGATATTTTATGTATTGAAAACAAAAATTTCGAAAAGATTAAAATATAATAAAATATATTCTGTGTTCGCGGTGGCTGGCGCAAGTTAAATCTGTCGTGATCACACAGTCCTCCATGTTGAGAATAATAATACTGGGGGTATTGACTCAGAGGTGATCGTTCTCTGTTCCAGAGCTAAATTACGATCTGTGGATGAATGAATGAAATGCATGAAAGAAATTCACCCCGTAAAAAGGATTTTCGACGTGTGTGTGTGTAGCTAAATCGTACTCCTGGCTATAATTGGCGCAACTAAAAAACAAGTGACGCTCATTCGGCTTAAATCGCTTACAGATCTGTCAGCGAGCTTGTAAAGGGCCATAAGCAATAACAGCAACAAAATCGAATATGTTACCTCAATTAGAAGATTTTTTCTCCATTAATTTATATTGACTATGAAAATGACATTCTGAGGGAGGCACTGTTATGAATGAGTAAAGGATATTAATTACATACAATAAAACTATCTTATTGTTTAATGATTCAAGATTGTTAATACAATTTCAGCTTTTTACCTTCTCGGTACAACTAATTTGAGGTCAAACAGCTGTATATATTGACGGCTTGATTATCATACTGCTAAGATATAAACTGTACGTTCAAATATAATAAAACAATCAAGTATTACAATTTATGAGCTAATTTATTTTCATGATTACGTAATTTAAACGAAATAAATCGCACCAATATAATTATGCAATCCAATGTGCATTTTGTGAGATCAGCAACAAAGAACGTTCACAACAAAAGGAAAGTCAGAATCATACGTTAGAAAATAGCACGCATAAACGTCCTCTACAAGTGGAATGATGGTACCTCGAGTAGTATGAGAATAAGAAACAAACATTTTAATAAACTGATTCTCAACTTTTTATCTCGATGCATTAATAGTGGTAGGGCTCGAATTTGTCACAGATGATAGGCATACCTCCTTCTGAGATTCCGGACATTAAATGCTTTTCCTACTATTGGCTCATACTCTCCCTATATATATATATATATATATATATATATATATATATAGTTCAAATTTTCAATCGTTAAGAAAATACCTTTTATTCATCCAATCAGCTTAAAGTACATTTTTTAAAGTTTGTAGTGGATTAAATTTGATGTTAATATAGTTTTTAAATATTAATTCATTAATTTTTTATTAATTAAATAAAAACTAATTTTCTCACCAAAAATCTTCTTGGCCCTCGCCGTCACATAAGTAACAAATTCAGTTTGTTTTTCAGCACACAAATGAGGGTAGGCATAACATGTTGTCGGCCCATTATTTTAAACGGTTCTGTTTATTTTCATAATGTTTGATGTATTTAAAATTAAACATTGTTGACTAATCGATTTTTTCGATTCATTTTGAAGTACTTTCGAATTAAAATATTACAGAATAAAGAAAATTAGAAATTTCTAATTTGTATTGCGATCCCCAGCTGTTGTAGAAAAATCAGACATTTTGCTTTGTCACATTTAGCTTTCAATCCTCAATTGGAGTTGACAATTTATAGCTGGAATAATTTTTTAATCAATTATTCATAGTCATCTTGAGAGTCATGTCAGGGTGGTCTGGTTGGTATGGCGTTGGATTCACATCCCTTCGGCAGCATGTTCGAATACCATCGATAGAAAAGAAAATGGAAATTGCCAGGAAATCCCTTTTGCCTCTTAATATTGTGATTCCGTCATATTTATATTAATTGCAATTATTTAATAAATGTAACTATAATAAAAATTTTCTTGGTAAACCTAAGTAGGAATTGATTTTAAAAAATGGTTTTTTGTATTACTTTTGTATGATTGTGAACTCACATGTTATCTTCGATGGTCCGGTTAGCCCTATTCGCCGTGTGACCAACAAGACTAGATTAGGTGATTGTGATTGCGTTTGTTATGTGACTGTGACAAAAGCATGAATTGAGTCCATTTCTATCCCGAAAACATACTTGAATATTTTTAAAAATAATATTTTGAGATTACTTAATGGGTCTGTTTGGTTATCATTATTCTATCTTTTTCTAAAATTATTTTTTTTCTTCGGGAGATGGTTTTAGAAACGACCTTGCTATGCTCTAGCCCAAAAAATATCAAATCAAAGCAGCTGGCCAATCCTCAGACGTTGAATAACATTTATATATCGTCTGCTCTGTTGAACAGAATCAAACAATTGACTAGATTAGTGTTCCTGATGCAGAAAAAAGCGAGTCTTTTGAATGTCTCTAATCCTCCGAATTAATATTCTCATCGACATTGAAAATTAATCTTCTGCAAAAGGTTAGCGTCGAACAGGAAGTGGAGGTAGGGAATGTAACTGGGGGAGGGGGGTAAGTTGGGTGATGATGAGTATGCAGAAAAATTATGAAACGAAGTTTTGAGAGCGATAAGTCACGTCCTATAGCCACCAAAAGGGCCGCTTTGTTCTTCCATCCCCAGAATAACCTCATACGAAGCCCTGAGGCAAGTCTGTGCTTAAATAGTCTCTTATAGACACCGCTTTCGATCCAAAGAAAACAACTTATATTCAGGTGAAGTATGAATTTTTAGAGAATGAGATGCTCAGATACATAGTTTCGTCCGACCTTATTCCACCCCTATTAGCGGACAGTATTTATTGGGTTGTGGTTAAGATTCTACAGTTATATGGTGAAATGCTATGCGTGGACATGTGCGCAAGATTTTTAACGAATTATAAAATATTTGGAAGATAACATTTGAAAATGGAAAAGCTCTTAACTATTGCCGAAATATTAATGAATCTTGAATCTGGCGAACTTGGCGACGTCTGAAAAAAATACTAGCGCCTAGAAAAAAATTCTTAATAATATAAAATTATAATAAAACTATTGGGTTGTTCGGAAAGTAATTTCGTTTTTTTTGGTGAAAATGAAAGACGATCCTCGTATAATGAATAATTATTTTATTAAATTATATATCGTCCATTCTGATCCAAAACCTTTTGCCATCTTTCTGGTAGAGGCATGATTCCACGCTCATAAAATTTTTGGTATTTGCTGGCAAAAAACTAATCCAAGGTGATTTTTGACGTCTTCATTTGAGACTAAGGTTTTACCGTCCAAAAAATTTTGCATTGACCGGAACAAATAATAATCTGAAGGAACCAGATCTGGATAATATGGTGGAGTGGATCATTTTTGTGACATTTGAGGAGCGAATCACAGACTTCAATGCGACAACACAAATTTCTCTCCGTGAGGACATGGAGAACTCAAATATCGAGCTTCGAGGTTAAACCCAGGCCTTTCAGGTGGTCATAAACAGTTGAATTCAATAAATTTAAACTCTCACCAATCTCACGTGTTGTTGTTCGCCGGTTTGCATCAACTATTACCTTTATCGTGTCTTTATCAGCTTCAACCGGCCATCCGGAACGTGGTGCATCTTCGACATCAAAATTGCCGGATCGAAATTTTGTAAACCAGTTCTGACACTGTCGTATTGTCAACGCATCTTCTCCATACACATCGGTTAATTTCTTTCTGGCTTGAACAGCATTTTTACCTTTCCTACAGGAAAAAAGTGAAATATGACGAAATTGCTGCTTATTGCTTTCCCTATTTAAAAGGGCATCTACCAAAAACTACTGCGTAAAATCAATTGAACTTTTTCTCACACAAGCCTTGCTATATCACCTCTCAAAGCATATAATGATTATGCGGCTTAAGTGTGAAATTGGGACAAAAAAAATACAATTAAACCCTGTGTCGTGAAAAAACGAAATTACTTTCCGAACAACCCAATACTTTCGAAGAACAAATTGGGATTTTGATCAATAAAATTGCAATTCTAAACTGTTTTCAAATAAAATCACGTTACATAGCAGAAGAATAATCTAATTGCTCTATTTGTGTTTTGATATTCCAAGGTATATGAGTACATTTGGCGATATTTGTGCGCTAATAGGGAAGACGGTCGCACTTTATATTCCACAATTTCCCCAGCATCATTTTACCATTGAAATTACTGTGAAATGGTTTAATCTCATTCCCGCCTCCATAGTTGATTGTTTGTTTAAAATTCTACAACATAATACTTTGTACAAATTCTAAAATCAAAATCGATGAAAACTATTAAAGCTGGCTCCATCAACCGGTATAATCTGTCTATGATTTTCCCTTTCATATAATCAATTTTGGATTTTTTTGTGTTTTATTTAGTTTAGTAGTATGGTTAACAAAATCAAATTATTAGCATCTCTTGCTATTGATTGAATGGCTCCAATATTTGATCATATCTTCTGCTTTGGATTTAAGATTCGTATTAAAATTCAACCTGATTGATTGCGGAGTTCCTGAGTTATCATGCTCACATGCATACAAATAGACATACATACTGAGAGTCAATCTATATAGGATTTCATCAAAGATTTGATAAAAATCAACAATTAGCAATAAATCTACATGTCAAATTCTAATTACTTAGATCTTTGTAATTTTCTGCTATCATGTTCACTTATGTATAGGCGGACAGACAAACTTCCTGTAGATGAATTCGCATCAGCATTTGGTCTAAATCTACAGCATAAACACAGAGATGGCTGACAAAACTTGGTTTAGTTGATTTTGAATTACCTAATTCCCAAACAGATCCACCGAAAGACAGGCAAACAGACATAATTACAGAATTTTTTTTTAAAAAAAACTTAACCATATTTAATATGTTGAGTTTTGTCAAAATCTGAAGACTTCTTGTTGCATGCAGCCGACCACCCCGCCACCACTGAACGTAACAGTATCGACATAATTTGTAAAATCTGGAGACTGATTTTTTTGACGATTATAATTCTTTCACTTCATAAATTTCCTAAGAAAAAAAGCGAAAAGATATCAACATCGTACTAAGCAGATCATTTACAATAAAGAACTTAATTCAAAGTATAAAAAAAAGTATAGAAGAGTCTTGAACGTTGTTGGAGGAAATTGGTAAAAAAGTAAAAAGTTATTATTTGAAAATTTTTTCGTTTAAAATTTCTTTTATCATTGTTTTTGATTCATTAGGTCGCTGCCCTATTAAGCAGTTATCTTTTTTTCGTTGTTGTCCTATTAAACCGATCTGAATCCGAATCCGAACTGTTTTACGCAAATGTAAAACATCATGATTGATGCTTCTGTAATATGTGCTATTTTTTCTATCACCATTCTTGTAATAAATAAGAAATTTAGGAAAATTTTAAAATTATATCATAAAGTCTTAATATTTGGTGTATAAACTATAATTTATATCATAATTTTTAATATTATAAAAGATTTTTAAAAATCAGCTTTTACAGCCGTTGCTTGGAAAGATGTCCAATTCATCATTTAATTCTTTGATATTCCATAATCATCATAGTTATTTTGAAACTGACATGTTAACAATATTTCTTTTACATAATGTTTGCGTTTTTCATCCGTAAATCCACTCGCAGTTCGACATCCGAAATACTTTTATGTTCTGAAAATTTATTCATAAGCCAAATACCTTCTGATTATAGGCTTGAATATATTAGTAAAAGGTTAATAAATAATGATCTTAAATTTTTTAAAAGTTATTTAGATAATTAGCCTGTGATTATTCGTCGGAATGAAAAAGAGAATTTACTGAATAATCATGTAGAAGAAATTTCTTTTGAAACAATTTTAAAATATACAAAAACAAATTTCTTGTTGTATTGTGTGTTCATTCTGATTGTGATCCAATAACTAGATATTTTAAAGATATACGTCCTACTGAAAAAATGCTATAAATGACATAATGAATCTTAATACCTTTTGAGTCAGTAAATTTACTTCTTTAAAAGTTACAATTTCTAAATTTTTGGGTAGTCCCTTGGCTCTATTAGTCATATTTAGCAAAGCATTATTCATGCACCGACTTTAAAAAAGACAGAAAAACTACACACTTCTGAGTTTTTGAATATCCATATTTTAGAACCTTTTATTAAGCCTTCTCATTTAAAATTCGACTGTTAATGCACAGTATTTTTTGCAGAGGTTTTTGATTGACCTAAAATAATGAAATTCAGAACTTTTTTAGTTAGCATAGGAAAAAGTATGATAATTTTTTTGTTTAAAATATTAATGTGTTAAGTATGATTAATTAAATGTAATTAACAAGACCCGGGAACTGCATAAAATTTTAGACATTATAATTTTTTTTTGCATGTATTTAGAAATCAACTACTGGGTCATGATTAAGTCCCGTTTTGATGGTCATTTCATGCTTTGAGTCCGGCGCATTTTGCCCTCTTTCCCCTCACTTGTGAATTTCCTGGGTTTTTTTAATGTCTTCTCCTTTAACCGACAGTTCCTGGGAAGTCCCTGATGCATGTTCGCAGTTGAGAGTAGTCCTACTATGGGTCAGATGGTAGATTTATGACAATATCTGTAAAGCCAACATGTCGTCGAAACGGGGTTTTACAGTGGACAACCTGTGTATACCTTTCGTTTTAATGGAGCAAAATATTACATTCGAATCTTTTAAATTATTCGTTTCTATATAATTCAAAGCAGTACTATTATTGTTTTAAGATCTTGTCTTATAAGCGTTTAATCTTCTTGATTGTCTTATGTGACATAACATTTTTGTTTGTAGACATTATTTCAATAATGGTATGTAATGATTAATATGACAGAAAGAAAATATAGCAATTATTATACAGGGTATCTAAAAAGTATTTTTTTTCCTACTTAGTGTCATCTGCATTCGAAACTAATCATTAGAATGAAACTAAACTTCATATACAACCGTGAAAAGTATGAGAAGGCAAATTTCGACGGAAAATAATGGCATTAAAAGCCGCCAACAACAGAAGTTTTCGCCTTATTGGAATTAAAATTGGCAAATAGCTACAGTGAACAACACAAGAAAATGGATTATGTAAAATAGCATGAATTTCCAATCTATAAAAAAATGTCCGCAGAGAAATGAATGATATATAGCGTAAAGTTCCTAAAGCATATTTTATTTATCATTAGGGTTGTTTGGATCACAGACAAAATGTTCAGAGTAAAAAATTTGGGAGGGAAATTTTTTTGATGCTGGATTTCCCTGGTAGAGGTCCAATTTCGATATAAAAGGAATTTTATTTTTTATATTCAAGTTTTCGCTTATTGAAAACGGAAAAAATAAAATTTTAAAACTAAAGACACACAGCATTCATCGTTTCTTTTATTTACTAATAAATAATAACTGATTCCTCTTTATAAAATGTTCCACCTGAATACTAATTTAGAAAAATTATCTGTATGTCGGATCTATATTTTTCGAAGAGTGGCCTGCATTATAAAAAAAAGGAATATTCAGATATTTCTAATCAAATACAGGGTTAGCAAGAAATGTTACCGACTTTAGAGGGATCTAATATGCGTTCTATTGATCCAAAGAAGATAAAGTTTGAACTACAGATTATTCAGATGATGCGCTTTATATTCATTAATTAAAAAAAATTGTATAAAATTTCACCTATAGAAGGCAACACAAATGGCATTTATTTGCATATATTAAAAATGTGAAACATAATTTGCGTTACAGTGCATGTTTATGGCCATTTTTTTACGATAAAAAGGAGGCGGTTTCTGTCCAAACAATACTCTCTTCTCTGTTCGCCATGCCTAAACTGCAAGAAAACGCGCTACTGATTAAATTGTTCTACTAGGGCTAACAAAACTCAGTTGAATCTCTAAAGAAATTTCGTTGTATAAAGCAGATACGAAGAGGTTCAATGCCTCCAGGTACGATACGCAAGATGATTCAGAAATGTGAAAAAACTGAACAACTTAGTATACTTCTAGATATCGCACGAAATAAAAATCCTGTCTTTCAGCCTCAAAAATGTTGCAACCGCTCTCGCTGAAGCCACCAGTCAGTCGCCGCATAATAGTGTGAGTTTGCCAGCTGTTTCCCGTGTTCGGGATAAGTTGTATTCAAATGTACGAAAAATAATACGGCAGATTTTGCATTTTTATTCAGACAAAATCAAGTTTGTGCACCTGTTGCAAGACGGGGGCTTAGAGGTCCGTAAAAGTTTTGCACTTCAGTACCTTGCTGGAATGGTGATTGACACAACATGGCCATGGAACATTCTGTGGAGTGATGAGAGCCACTTTTGTCTCAATGGGAAAGTTAATACTCGCACTATCGAATTTGGGCAGAGGAAACCAACAGGTAATCTAGGAACAACACTTGCTTCCTAAAAAAAGTGGCAGTATGGTGTGGGTTTTTTTGCTAACTTTATCATTGGATTATATTTCTTTGAAGATGTTGCCTCAAATGTAATCTAAGCCGGTCCCCTCACAGGACAACGGTAACATAATATGCTGAGAGATTTTGTAACCCCAACTCTTCTAAAGCGCTGATGCCATCAAGACATCATTTTTATGCAGGATGTTGCACCACCTCATATTGATCGCCGTGTAAAGCGATAGTTAATACAACATTTAACAGAAGAACATGTTATTAGCCGTCCTTTTCCAATAGCATGGCTGCCTCGCTCACCGGACATTGCCCCTTGCTACTTTTTTTTTGTATCGCTATTTGAAGGATAATATTTGCGTTCAAAGGCCCTCATCTCAACCAGATCTGAAGGACAACATTCGATACCATATTCTTAATATCCCGGTCATCACTTCGGCCATCTATAGAAAGTGTGGTTCTTCTATTAGACCATATTGTTAAAAATGAAGAAGGACATATTGAGAAATTTCAATTTTACATTGTTTAACAGTTACATAGCATATTAAATGGTTTTATGTGTATTACAACGCCACTTAACGGAGAATTTTTGTGTTATTTTTTATTTAATAAATGTAAAGTGCATTATCTCAATGATCTCTAGTTCAAATTTATCTCATTTGGATCAATAGATCGCCTTTTAAAGCCCTCTAAAGTGGTTAACTTATTTCTTTCTACCCTATTTATTAGAGTGGAGGTTATGCGAAACAAAACCAAAATTCACGAGTAGTCAATAGAAGAAAGCAGGAGGAGGGGAAAAAAGAAAGAAAGAAAAGAAATGAAAGAAGAAAAATTATGAGAGAACGAAAGTGAATTTAGGATGGGAGTGGGGAAAGAAAAAAGAAGGAAAAACAGTAAACGGATCTGCTCTAACTGCTGTTATATCTTTAAATTCGAAAAGAGAAAGGGTTTCTTTTAGTCTTAAAATCAATGTGCGCAATGGGCTGTTAGGAGCTACCTAATGATCATCCTGACCTGGGATTCTCTAGCTTGTTGATTTTCTTCTTCTCTACCCTTCACTTTTTTATTGCTTCATTTTTTCCCCCCTATTTTCAATGAGCTCTCAGAATGAAGCATTAAGCACAGAGCATCGAACTCTCAGAAAAAGTAAGTAAACTATGTAAAAAGACAGGAAATGCAACTTAAGAAATAATTTAATTGAGCTCTGCAACCTTCATGGACTAAACTCTACTTGTTAAATTTGCAAATAAAAAAAACTTACATAAAATTATAATATTATTTGAACTAAATTCCGTTGCCTGAAAAATAACAATGTTTTCCTCTTTTCAGTGTTTGTATCAGATTTAACAATTTGTTAAATTGTTAGATGGAATAACTTTCTTAAAAAAAAAAAATTAGATTATTGGTCATTGGTCAAGCTTCAGTACAATTTAAGTTGCAACAACGATACATAACTTACCTAATAATAAACTATATATTTAACGAGTTCTAACATACCAGTGAATAACAAATTAGTTGTTGCAGATGATTATTTCCTTAAAAATAAGCAAACTTGTTATTTTATGAGACTTGCAACTACAAATATTTAGAAGATAAAAAATATATAGTAGAAACCATTAAAATCACTTCTCTAAATACAAAATACATCATATGCCAAATGTAATTTTGAAATATAAACCACCATATTGTTATGAATTTTGTGTAAATTAAATGTAAATATTATAAATATAATAGTTGCGTAAATGGTTAACAAGGTTAACAAGGTAATTTAACAAGGTTATATCACATGAATGAATAATATAATTTAATAGATACATATATTTTAATTTTTAATGCAGAAGCATTTTTTCTGAATAGTTGTGTAAATATTTGTAAATAATTTTATTCTATAAAATTAACTGTAACGGAATTACATGTCAGTAAGAAAAGACCGTTCTAAGAGAATTTACAATAGATGATCGCCATATTTTACCGATTTGGCGATATAGATACGTTGGTGACATAATGATTTCTCTAACGGTTTTTACTGCACGCTAAAATATGTAGTAGAGCCTAAGAAATAACGATTTAAGAACAATGGAGAAATTTCTAGACTCATCCGAAGCGAATGAGTCTTTTCTAGGTTGGTCACCCACTTCAGTGGGACGCTAATTAAGACTCGCTTTAAAGGCGGGCAGTTCAGTCGAGTTCGGATACAAGCTACGTGATTAGCTGAGCTTAAGAGAGCATCCCTTCTCTCGTTGCCGAGCGATCTATTGGTTTGCTGTTATTGGAAATTAGCTGATTAAGGAGAGTTAATTCGCTGTGAATTTTGTAGCTTGAGATGAGAATATTTAATACGTGTTTTCATAGAAAATAAAGTCTGCGCTTCCTTATCGAACTAACATTCGCAAACTTTAAAATATTTAAATAATATTTAACATGGTTATATCACATGAACGAATAATATAATTTAATAGATACATATATTTTAATTTTTAATGCAAAAGCAATTTTATGGGATGTACAATATAAAATTTCTATATTTTTAGGGATTACGCAAACCTAATTCTGGAATAAAAATCACACACACACACACACACACACACACACACACACACACACACACAC
>JAOUZG010007547.1:5588182-5608663 GCA_026289955.1 Argiope argentata | reverse complement strand
ACCAGATTCTGGTTTTGCATGTGATTAATTCTTTCGTATAAGGAGTAATGAAGCAAAATATAAAACTCGGTACATGTTCTTGCTGTCAGATTTCAGTGCGTTCTGATTTGTCCTTTTTTATATTTATTTCTTAATCTACACTTCCCTTTATATGAAAAATATCAAATTTAATAATAAATTATTAATTTTTCAAGACTTTTTTTTCTGATACAAAAATAAAGGGGAAACAATATAATCTCTTCTTTGTTTCTGCTTCCCAGTAATTTCATTAATAATATTTACTGTATACATTAAAGATAAAAAACTATTCACTGATTAACTGTAATTTTTGCTATCTACTTTTTTATATAATGCATATTTTATTCTAAAATGCTATTTATTTGGAACGTTTTGTTATTTATGAAAATTGCTCATTAAAATTATTTGGATAAATTACAAAATATGTGAAGCATTTTGAAGTTTGATTCAATTAATATGTTCTTAACCGAAACTATCAATAGACGGTTTTTAATTGCTTATGTTTATGAACAATATAATCTCGTCTAATATTTTCCTTAAAACTACACACACACACACACACACACACACACACACACACACACACACACACACACACACACACACACCCACACACACACACACACACACACACACACACACACACACACACACACACACACACACACACACACACACACACACACACACACACATATATATATATATATATATATATATATATATATATATATATATATATATATATATATACACTAATTAACAGGGTACAAAAAGCATCTTTTCAAAATAACGAAAATATGTGTTCTTGATGATTGATAAATAGATAGATAGATAGAGAGAGAGAGAGAAAAGTAATACTTGAAATGCGGTTCTATTAAGCGGCTGCTTTTGTATTAGAATTAATTTAAAAAGCGGCTTCCTAGTTAGAGAATCTAGGTTGAGATTTTCATTTACTGTTTGAGGACAGTTACATGTCTAATAAAATGACGCTCAAGGCCAATACCAAAATAGGGCGTCTTTCTCTTCTTTTTCTTTTGAAATTTATCTGCACATTTTAAAAAAGCCTTAACTTCGTGCTTTCATGCTTGTAATGACGGAAATCGGCAACTGATGTTTCTTTTATGTACTAGTGCTCTGAAATTTTACACAATAAAGGCGACCAAGGACCTTTAAAAGGACTTTTGGCAATTCCCAGCTTAGCAATTTGAAATTTTACAGACATTATGATTAACACTATAGGAGAGGGTACACAAAATTTTAAAGCATTATATTAATTTATTTATGAGTTAGGGGGGTTAATATAAAATAATATTTGCGATAAATAACCCTAATGAAAAATGTTCCAGGCGCTCCAAATTTGTTCGAAAGTGCTTCAATTTTTATAATTATTTACTCTAACCCTTTTTTAAAAAAGTTGGGATTAATCTTGAAGTTTGAATACGAAATATCAAAATTAACCAACAAAATAAATTAAAATTACTGATTTCTTTAAAAAAAAGTTTAAGTAGCTTTGAGTTATTACATTGGCTAATTTTGATATCTCGTACTCAAACTTCAAGATTAATCCCAACTTTTGTTTCAAAACATTAAGAGTAAGTAATAATAAAAATTGGAGCGCCTCGAACATTTTTCTTTAACGTTATTTATCGCTAATGTTATATTATATTAAGCCCCATAACTCATAAATAAATTAATATAATCTTTAAAATTTTGTGTATCATCACGTATAGTGTTATTCTTAGTGTATGTAAAAATTTCAAATTGCTAAGGTGAAAATTGCAAAAAGTCATTTTAAAGGTCCCTGGTCGCTTTAACTGTTCCCGATGAGAATAGAATATTTTAATAATTTTAGTTCTCTCAATTATCATTTATGTATTAATCCAATTAAAATTAATTTATAGAGAGGGGACAGCATTTAAATTTAATTTTCTGAAAACGGAAATTTTAATTTTCAGTTTATGATATTAGTAATTATGAATTAGGAGATCCATTAAAGACTGAAAAGGGGAAAATAATAATAATAATAAAGATTTTATTATCTTGATAAACTATGGAAAATAAAAATTTTTCGCCGAAAATCAAGTAATATTGTAATGAAATACACATTAAGAAAATATTTCGATAAATTATTTCGTTAAAATTCTACGAGATTTAAAATTCAAAGAAATTTAATGAAAATTCAAATGTATTATAGATGCGTTTAAAATTTCAATTCATCAAGAACATTTCTATCAGAATTTCTCACATTCTTTTAAGGTCAGTATTTTTGATTAAAAAAAACTGACCTATTTTTATAAAATTGAAAATATCATAAAAATACGAGAATTAAAAAAAAATATTTTTAGAATATGAATAGTACTAATGCGAAATAAAATATTTGTTCTTTTACTAAAACTGATTTAAAACTGATATTATGTGCTTAACAGTTGACAGTTTTTTTAACGATATTGGAGATGATAGCTTAAAATAATAATATAAATTTAAAGAAATCCATCCGATATGGCATACTAGAATAAGTGCAATTTTAGTTTAAACGAATATTCACGATTTCTGCTATAAGCTAAAATAAAAATGCAGAGAAATTTAAAATTTAGAAAATTCTTCTCTATCTAATGAAATAAAACGTCGAAATTGGAGTGTTGTGGTACTTTTCTTGATTGGACCTGTTTCTATTTTAGCGTTCTTATCTTTCAATTGTGTTTATATCTATTACAAATCGAAATTTGAACAGGGAAGTTCTCATATTTTGAGTCCCTCACTACTATAAATGTAATAAGAGAAAACTTGAGTTTGATTCATTTCAGTCTTATTTCAAAAAAATCCCACGCTTTCTTCTGCACTTTTTCTGATTACTTCGGATATCGAAAAAGAAAACATAGCTTTTAGGTTTCATATTTTGATTTGTTTTAAAGTCATTTATTTGATTTATTTTCATTTATTTAAAAGAATTATAGAATTTTTTATATTATTGCTATCTTTCAAAATTAAATCTTTCTGAAAAAAAAAACACATTTTCATAATTATATTTTTATGAAATAAAATAGTAATTATGACGAGCTTTTATTTTTATATAATAATATAAAAACAACATTTAATCGTGTGAGAGCTAAAATTATGATATTTTTAAGCAGTTATTAAGATTTTGTTTAGAAGGGGAGTAAAGTTTATTTAAATGTATACGTTCCTATTTTGTTTTATTTATTGAAAAGCGGCTTAATGTAGCTGAGTTAAATCTATTTATTTATATATTAAACGCTTATGTGGACACAAACTCGGCACAAATTTGTTAATTGTCATTTGGCAACAGCTCGTCCATTTCAAACTAAGAAAACTGTGTATTGTAACAAACCTCTAGTATTGCTTCCCAGCACAAATAGTATTATCGTAAGAAAGACTGTTTTACAATCAGCCCTGATGCGTGCTGAGCGGGTGCTACATCAGTGATCTGAGAGTTTGACGACAAACTTTGCGACTATTTGTCGACAAAAAGTGTAATGTTGGAATCTTCGATCATTTTCCCAATCTATCGAATAGAAACCGACCAGCGTCCATATTGGTCTAGAAGGTTCTCGACCCGCCTCCGCTTGTCGTTTGTGTATTCGCCGTCTTTGTGTTGGTGTCTTCGTGTAAATGAATGTCATTGTTGTTTTGTACTGTGGCCTGCTGATTATGTCTTCACATCATACACCCATTATAAACGTACCTGATGATAAAGTTTGTTGAACGAAATACAGTTATGTTGAGGAATCTCTGCTATTTTGCTCCGATTGGCTTGATGATTCACTTCATCTTATGTTTGTATTACTCTTTTAAAGGACGACATGTCTAAAGTGACAGATGTCCTAGATTAGTCAATAGTTTTTCCAATTTGTTTATCTGGAATTGAAAAAAATGTCATAGATATGTCCCGAACTTGAACAAAATGTCCTTGTTTATTTCGAATTTTACTTAGTTTTTTCAGTATTTAAAGTGATCAGATGTTCTGAAACAAATCTTAGAAGTCAAAATTTCATCATATCCTTAAATTCAATATCTCATGAAAGCTTCCTGTTTTATTTTCTAGTTAAAAAAATTTTCATTAAAAAAATTATTTAAGAGGAAAATTTTTTTGATAAGAAAATAATTATCAATCAATTCTTCATCTTCAAAACTCTAAATTCTAATATAAGTAATTGCATTTAAATTTAGAAAAAGTTAATCAAAAATTTAAAAATTTAGAAAACAATTATCCAAAATTCTTCATCTTCAACACTATAAATTTTAATAAAAATAATTATATTAAAATTTAGAAATAATTAAGCAAAAAATAGAAATAATTAAGCAAAAATTTAAAAATTTAGAAATAATTAATCAAAAATTTAAAAATTTAAAAAACAATTATCCAAAATTCTTGGTCTTTCTTATTCAAAATTCAAAAAATTTTAATATGCTTATAACCTCTACGCAAATGCAAGCAATAAGTTGGCCAAGTTTTATCGCAATCAGATGAACGGTGTGAAAGTGCATAACATAAGAGCAAATAAAAATCCATTTTTCAATTAGTGCATCTTGTTCAAATTTTCAATCGTTAATAAAATACATTTTATTCATCCAATAAAGTTCAAGTAAATTTTTAAAAACTTGTACTGGATGACATTTGATGTTAATACAGGTTTATCAAATATTAGTTCATTGATTTTTTTATTAATTAACTAAACACTAACTTTCTCGTCAAAAATCTTCATTTCCCCACAGCCAAATAAGTAACGAATTCAGTTTGTTTTTCTCACGCGCTAACGAGGTTAGACTTAACATGATTTCAGCCGATTATTTTAAATGATTCTGTTTACTTTCATAATTTTTGATACATTTAAAATTAAACATTATTAATTAATCGACTTTTCCGATTTATTTTGGGGAAGTTTCGAATTAAAATAATACAGAATAAAGAGAATTAGAACTTTCTAATCTGTATTGCGTTACCCCAACTGGCGTTGAAAATTCAAGCATTTTACATTGCCGCAATTGGCTTTGAATCCTCAAATGGCGTTGCAAATTCAATGCTAGTATAATTTTTTGATCAATTATTTATTGTAATTGTGGTTGTTAGGCCGGGATAGCGTGGTAGGTAGAGCGTTGGATTCTCATCACTTGGGATGAGAGTTCGAACCTGCTAGCCGAAGACTCCATGTGTGGTGGACGTTAAACCTGTCGTTATCACAAAGTTCTCCACCTGAAGAGTGATACCATTGAGGGTACTGGGTCAGAGTTTCTCGTTCTGGTTTTCAGATCCAAATTACGATCTGTGAATGAATGCATGAATAAAGTCCTCTCTTTAAAAAGGTTTTATAATGCATGTGAGCTAGAAAACCGAATTCTGCCCTCAGGTGCTCAGGGGTCCATACCCTAAGAAGCTACTGCACCCCTCCTTCCGTTGTAAAGCGGCACACGAGAAAAGCAATAGTAATTATTTTATAAAAAGTATCTAAAATAAAAATTTTCCTAATAACCAAAGCAGGAATTGATTTTTTAAAAAAATTATTTTTTATTTTAATTGTTTTTTATTTTTACTCACTAACTATTTTACTGTACCGGAATTTTTTTTTATTTTATATACCAGCTTACATATTTTTTGTAACTTCGCCGCCACCTTTAGTCTAATGTTCAAAAAAGAAGAAAAAAGTTATTTATTTAAAAGAATGAATCTGACGTTATAAATACTTCCTGAAGTATTATTACATTCACGTATCTTGGCGTAATATGGCCAAATCTGGCTCTTGGACCATAAAAAACCAAACTAACAAACTTTCAGGTGTTTTTTTTCCCTTATGAACTTAGAAGGAATACATAAAGAAAAGAGTTCAAGTAAAAAAAAAAAACTTATTTTCCCTTTAAGCATTTAAACAACATATTTAAATTCTCTCTAAAATGTAAACCACTTGCGTTTCTACTATACACATTTGAAAAAACTTCCAAAATACAGTCAGCCAATGATTAGTTTCAAATGTCATGTGTCCAATATTAAAATAATTCAAAATGATTAGTTTCATTTCTATAATTGAAAATTCGATACGAAATTGAAGAATCCAAGAATTGACAATCAAAGTAGTTTTTGTGAAAAATAAGTCAAGAAAGATTAGAAAGACAAGTTTATAAGACAAGAAAGACAGTTTTATTAATTCATTTTGTAACAGAGAAACCTTTTACCCTCCCATTCCCCCAATAATAATTTGAGATTACAAAGCTTTTATGAATCTATCGATGCAAGTGATTATTACTGTGTTACTTACCCATTAATTACCCAACTACGCAAGATGGTCAGTTTGCACCGAATAATTTATTTTTATCAGTCAAACTTGATAAAAGAAAACTGTAATTCGTTATCACAACAATTAAATTCCAGACTTCTGTCGCAAAACGTTTAATTCTCCAGTCCATTATAAAAATTTTCCTTGATCTTTTCAAGCTATTGCCGACTTCTTTCACTACCACAATTCGGAAAACTTAAATTTAACACAGGAAATTAGAACAAATCTAATTTCCTCCAATCTCCATTTTGAATTCAATTTTTCTCATGAAAATTACAAAATGAGATATTGTCTTCGCGTCATACCTCCTAGACTGGTACCTATACAGTAACTCTTTTTAACATTACTTAATTTTAACCGCTTAACTGTGTTCATTGGGTAAACACGTCAATTAAAATTTTCCTTTTGGCACATTCGGTATGCAATTTTTTATCTAATAAAAATAAAATCTTATTCGTTTTTATTATGATTTTTACAAAATTTACTATGCAATTATTGCATTTCATTCAAGGTGTATATTTGCCATTGCTTGCTTTAAAAAGAGGAACTTGACGAACTTAAAAATATATTCCAATTTTAACTCGTTAAAACAAATAAATGCATTTCTGATTTAATACAAAGATAAAATCCCTTTTGCTTTAATTAAAGAATCACACAAAATGTTTTTCACAAGCCTCACTAAAGTTGTTGATCAAATAATTTCTTTAGTTTTATTTTCCGCACAAGAGAATTCTTCGTTTCTAACCTGTCAGTGCATTTATTTGCTTATTTTTTATATTTTCATGTTTAAGGGTGCACAAGAAGTATCGATAATATCGGTTATAGATTGGATCAATCTAAAATATCTCAAACGTTTTTACAATAATCTCTAACGATTAAAAGAATTAAGTCAAATTTAAAATAAAATGCCTTTGTATTTCATCTAGACTATAATTTTGCCAAGTTGAATCAACATATTGCAAATTTTATTATATATATAGCCTCCCCTACTCCTCCTGAGCATATCTCTAACACGGTCAGCAATATTAAAAATTTATAATATTGATTAATTAATTATCTCAAAATTATTAAATTTGTAGATAAATATTTTTAAATCCTAATTCTTTAATTAAGTAACAGCATTCGCCATTTCTTAATATTATATAAAAAAGATTGTGAGGGAGGAGGGCTGTTCTTATCTTTTCAACTCATCCCTTTCTTTTAATTCTGCAATGCTTTTAATTGTGCATATTTCCATTGTGTTTAATGTTACTGCCTACCTATTTGTTTCACTCAAATCTGCCTACCTATTTGTTTCATCTGCTTTTGAAAATAAAAAATTTCTTTGAAGACTACCGCCTTTTAATTCCCGAAATTCGATGAATTAAGGGGGGGGGGGGTCATTTTCTATTGGGGATTAAGGTAGCTCTTCTTCGGAAAAGCCGTTTTTCTCATTGGATAATTTAACTCCGATAGTCCCCACGTATCCATGGAAACATCCTCTGCGCATGTCTAGTGGGTGGGACAAAGATTTGCTGACTTCAAAATAAGTTCTCTCTGCTACAAAAAGTGATCCCCATTTTCCAGGAGAAGTTTACATCTCTCAGAGAAGAATTACCATACTTTGATTAAAGGTAAGTAACACCTTTTCTTAAGCATTAAACGAGTGAATGTCATTGGGAAAAGTCGTTTTAAAGCTCCTCAGGGGTAATCTGATATTCATCCAGAGATTAGAAGTGAATTATTTTCCATGTTTAAATGAAATGCAAATCGGAATAAATTCTAATTTTATGCGCAAATAATTTTGCTAAAATATTGCGGATAATTAAGCATTTCTTTTCCTCTTTTTTTTTATTTAAATTTAAAATTACATTAGTTAAATAAAAACATCACAATATTTTTTTTTATATTTAGAGCTACAATCTATCTAAGACAAAAAATTAGTATTAATATAAAAAGAGACTATAATTATAATTTTTTTCATTTATATGGTGAGTTCAAATTATTATTGAAATAATTTATAGACTATCACTAAAAGTTAAAAACACTCATCTATTCAATTCATAGATCATTCTTCAATATAAATCTACCAAAGGAGGAATTATTTTTTAATCAAATAAAGAAAATAAACTGTATTAAATATTACAAATTCTGCAGTTTAAATTTGTTCACTCGCTCTGTACATTGCTTGTCATTTTTTAATAATATAATTAGTGAATTAGTGAATAATATAATTAGTGTCATTTTTTTAAAAATATAATTAATATAATTAGTGAAAAAAAGTAAAAAAGTAGCAATGGCATTGAAATAGAATTGCGCACTCAAAAATTTAAATTAAAAAATAATTAATTATTTTTATTTTGGAGTAAAAACAATTGATATACCGAAATTCTTCTAAGAACTCTTCTTTGGATTGTCAGCAAACAATAAAAAAGTTTTTAAAACACTTTTCTAGTGTTTTCAGTTGCCATTTTAAATAAATATAACTTATATCTTAAATCAATTACTTTTAATATAACTTCATATAAGACAAGACATATAACTTCAGCCTACAGCGTGAGGGGATGTATTGTATTGTCATATTGAATGAACTTATCTCGTTTGTACGTAACTTCTAATGCATTTAGAAAAGAATGAATTATTTTTCAGTGGTTTGTATTCTTTTCTAGTGAAGTTGCTTTTTTAGAGCCTCGAAGTTATAAAATTATCACCTTTCTTTTCAGTGATCAGATGTATCTTCAGCTTTCAAATACACTTATTCTTTTCTTTCTTTCTTTGCCTTTAAAGCTTAATGCCTTTTAAAAAAATTAAAATAATGCTCCAAATCGGGCTATCTTAGAATTTTGCAATTTAAGATCTCGTTCTGGCTGCTTAAATATTTTCGTTAGGTTAAATTTGTGCCTTTCATTGGCTCTGCCATCAGACGAGATTAAATGGTAAAGTTGTGTCAGGTTAAAAGCGTTAACATTATTAAGGAGTAGTAACAGATGCTAAAATGTCTTCAATCAAAGATGATCAGATTAACCATCAGCTTTTAAATACAATTATTCTTTCTTTCTTTTTCCTTTTTTTTTTGCTTTTAAAGCTCAATACGTTTTTTTAATTAAAGGAATGCTCCAAACCATGCCATCTTAGAATTTTGCAATTTAGATCTCGTTTTGGCTGCTTAAATATTATCGGTTCGATATTGTGGCTTTCAGTAGCTCCAGCATCAGACTAGATTAAATGGTAAAGTTGTATCAGGTTAAAAACATAAAATTACAAAAGCATAGCAATGGATGTTAAATCGTTTTCAATCGAAGGTGAATAATGTTTAAAAAGTAAAGTAAAACTCTATGAACTTCAAAGCGCAAAGATGAATATGAGCATAAATATATTTAAATTTCCTAGTTAGTAAAATAAATACCTTCGAAACTCTACAAGAGTGCTTGGCCATGTACAAGAAACTTACATTAACGCCAAGTTTTCATGCAAGTAAATAATATAATTAAAGCAAATATTAGACTACGATTCAAGACTAGACTAATTTGTTGTTGTTTATTGTTTCATTTACCATGGACAAGCTTGCTGAGGTAGTCAGCAATTTAAACCTAATTAATGCCTCTTGTTTGAACTAGCACCAACTAGGGCCAAGATTACGACTTTTGCTACTCACTCATCACATTCGCTTGCACACACCCTTTTTACAGAAGGGTCCATCCACTCAACTTACTGATAGAACGCAGAAAAACAACCACACCTGAGAAGGAACTTGAAACCTGGACGTCAGGAACACGGGGAAGACGCGCTACCTCTATGCCAGGACACCAGCAGACTAATTCGTAGCGACAACAAGATTCGTGGAATTTAACTAGCAGTACTTTTCTAAGGTTATGGAAAATTACTGAATTATACCATCTAATATGCATTAAGATGATAAACAGATTTCAGCGAATTGCTCGACAAGAATTGTGTTTTCACGCGGAATTAGCAATTTTCATTGAAGACATTCTCTTCATTTATGAATTATAGAAATTGGAATTGCTATAATTACTGTCTTAAAATATAAAAGAGGGATTTCTTTGTAATACACTAAAATAAATAATTTAAAAAGGGCTAAGACTATTCCAAGACTTGTTATTTTAAATCATTTAAAGCTAGTAAGTCGTATTTTATCATGTGATTATTATTGTTCGTCATAAAACTTTCGAAAAACACATAGTTATTTTCTCTACTCATAAAAGATTCCGCCAATAAAACTTTAAAATTCAAATGCCATAAACTTAAAATTAAATAACAGTTTGATACAAAATTTAAAGGAAAAAATGTAACTGAACTTCAAATGATATTTTTCCAATTATCTTGTTAGATGTGTTGGACTGACTACTTTATTTTTTTTATTGATGGCAATAAAACGTTCTAGTAGAGTTTGGAATTATTAATTACATTTCTTTTTTGAAACGAAGCTAAGATTATTTGGGAATGAACTTTATGATTTGTAATATTAATAGATGACAACCTCTGAGTAAATATATTTTCTCTTTAAATTTCTACATAGAAAGTGAATGTTTGTCTATGACACATGAAATGCATACCGATCCCGGTAATATGCGGACTCATAGGTAAAATCGGGCCTCTAATTCACAATCGTCAGGTTTTGCCTTAAGTCAGGGTTGGTGAAACTTTATGGAACAACGTGCCATTTTTTCTAAAGAAATATTTAATGAGGCGTTGGAGAGCCGTCAAATAGTTTTGACTTGTAATTATTGCGAAAATAATAAAAGTTAATACTAACAACTCAAAACTCTTTATTTACTACAAAAAATTGCTTTTTTTGCACTGTAAAGTAGTAAATGTTTCAGTTAGAGGAATAATTCAAATTAAAGTAACATTAGTGTAATTTCTATTATTACAGATTAGATGACAACTATAGGATTGTAAGATGTTACTTTTAGTAGAATGCATGCTGAATTGGAGTCAATCTTCCAAACGGTTTCTGAGCGAATCTTTAATGCTATTCATCTGTGAAAATAATGACTCACAGGCATAATTAGATGAAAATATGTTTAAAATATAATATCACGAGCCAGCTTCAAACAGTTAAATGTGTCTGGAATCGAATTCCATGTTTCCAAAATTTCATTACTGCCATTTTTGCTTATTTTGCTTATTAATCAGTTCCGACTTTTTCTTTGTTTCAATAAATTTTCGAATCTCTTTTGAACTAGGTTGGAAATTAATCAGTTGTATTTCAAATTCTTCAATTTTTAATCAATCGATTTGGGACATGTTGAGTTTATCGCATGAAGTCACATGCAAACCGTTTTTATCTGTGGAGTGCCCAAAATATTATGTCGCGTGCCATTACTTTGCCATCCCTGCCATAGGTGAATGTAGTCCCGGGGAATGTTGGTGAATGTAGTTCAGAACAAAAACCAGTAAAGTTTTCTCTAATTCATATGGCTTCCGTTTCGAAAAATTTAGTAAAATAATAAGCATCACATTACGATACAAAATCTTCCAATTAAGAAAATTATTGATTCCAGATGCATTTTCAAATATTCGCATATACTCAGAAGTAAAAAGACGTGAGATGTTAAATAAATGAAATCTTAAATGTCGCCCAATTTTCGAATTTGTATCAAATTTTGGATCAAAATAGTTAACAGGTAAATGACCAAAATGTATATTCGGTTTTCTTCTTGCGAAGCATAAAAATTTTAATATTATGTAAGTACACGATAAACACGAAGAGAAATATTTTCTACTGTCTTTTAAGTTATTTTATCTGAATTATTTATTACAAATTATTCATTTTAATATCTGATTGTTTTGTTTTGTACGTTAATTTATTTACTAATATAAAAAATATAGCAATTGGTTTCAAATAGTGACTAAGTAAAGAATATTTATCTTGACCTTGAACAAAAAAGTTCAGAATGATTCTGTGGAATAAAAATGATCTGATCTTGTTCGAAACTCTTCAGTAAAACTGTGCCAAAATTTACCCAGACTTCACATTGTATTAAATTATTATTATTTAAATTTGAATCGTATTTGAAGTTTTTTTTAATTTTATCTTTATTTCTTAAAATAGGTTTAAAAATAACACTGGAATTGCAAGCTTAATTAGTGAAAAGTTTAAGGATTAAGTCAGTGAAAGTAAGTTCTTGCAAATCCGTGTAATGAGGTTATTTTTTTCTTCAAATCCACGTCTGAGTATGTTGTCTCTGTAAAAACTTAATCTCCTACAGTTTTTTAAAAAGCTCTTCAAACAATTAAGCTCTGAAGATATTAGGAAAGACTAATTGACATTTCTGCTGGTATTTTCCAATTTCAAATCACTCTTTAATAAGAAAGCTAAATCCTTCTCAGTAATTAGATAGAAAGAATAAAAATAAAAATCATTATAAATAGAATAACTCAGATTTTTTAAATGTATCTAAAAACTTCTATAAAAATAATTCAGCATGATAATAATTTGAATCCTAGCCTTAACTCTTCAGCTGCTTATTCTGCGATTTCCGAAAGTCGGTAATTAGTCCATTTTTTATTGTATCCCTCGTTTTTCGCGGTTTAGAGTGTTTACGATTACAATTTTTTTATTACATAATATTATTATCGTGTATCGTATAGTATCAGTTAAATTTGTTCGAAAAATATTTGAATTTATTTGTAAACAACGCATCTAAGTAATGATTTTTAAAAAATTACGCAGTCAGAGGGTTAAACTAACGAAAATGGTTTTCTCAAACTTTTTTGAAAACTAATAAAGTTTTTCAATACAAACTAATAAAATGAGCAAAATCTTCCACATAAAAATTGTTGATTTTGAGCTAGACCATGATTATTAAGAATGCTCAGACTTTTTATTTTCATAGACCCGAACATGAGCGTTTTGTGCTTCGTAATATGGAGAAGAGAATCTAATCAGCATCTTAAAAATCTTTTCTTTACCAACTGAAACCTGAATTTATTACTTACAATTAATAATAAGATAGTTGTATTTTTGAGTTATTGTGTTTAATTATAAACAGATGAACAGATTTAAAAATGGTTAATCCGTGCATGGATTTTCCTTCAATTTTTTTTTTAAATTTCGTATTTGAATTATTTGACGATTACAATGTTGTTTCTCAACATTTCGTACACTAGAATGTAACAAACTGGTATTTAGGATGTACTTTTTTCAGCATTTCAAATTATTTTTCGATTTTTATTTCAAAATTTTATTTGGGAATAAAAAGGTGTAAGCGAAAAAAGAAAAAAAAAGATTTACATTCAGTTTTAAATTTACGAGAGATCATATTGGAAGAGGATTGAAGATGATTTCACCTCTCATAATATCCCTTCTCCAAACTTCCTCGCCATTCCAAAGTGAGGTTCATGTTTATAGACAAAAGGACATAACACCCAAAAATGGTTTTTTCGAAAGAAATGTTAGAGACAGATATATTAACCAAAATTTCGAGGTATATCATATGATGACTACATTTTTTAATTCACATTTTGTATCAGAGAAAGTAGCATATGAGATAAGTTTTTGAATCGATTAAACAGAAGCTTATTTCGAACAAAATTATTTCTTAGCATTCATTTTTATTTGAACTGAATCTCCGGAGTAGTCTACAATCATTTATATCTGTCTCCAGACCTTCGACTTCTTATCTTTTATGCATTTGGATTTGGAAAAGTTAAAAGCGCTTCATAGAAAACAAAAGATTAGAGCCTCTGTTCCGAACATTTTAAGATAATAATGCAAAAGAAAAAAACCCATATATACTCTTGAGAAGTTAATTTTTGATTTTTAAACAGGCATAAAATTGATATATGTGATATAATGTTTCGGATGTTATTAAGATAAGGGCTTAAAAATTGTAATAATTAATTTAATTAATCATTAAATAACTTAATAATTAATTAAATTAAGAAATTAAATTATTTAATTAATTAACTTAATTAAATTAACAATTAAATGAATTAACTTTTTAATTAATTAAATTTTTGGAAAGCTCTTTCTTAGTGGGAACCAAAAAGCATATCAAATTTGGTCTATGTTCACAAAATTTTGCATTTCATTCGTAATGGTATTCGATTCAAGCAATTATTATATAGTATACCATCATAAAAATTGTATGACGTAAAGTAAGCAATTTTTGTTTTAAATAAAATTTTACTATACAAATTATTGGTATTTAAAACTACACCATTCAAATTCGTCATTTATTTTTAATAGTTTATAGAATTAGAATCAAAACTATTTATTTGGGCGTATTGATATATCGAAAGCTTTCATCAATCTGTCTAGTTGCAGAAAGTGATTGCGAAAATTTGAAGTAAAAGATTTACTTAAAATAGGACACAAACTAGGGGAAAATAGCATGCTGTAAAATGTATCAGAAAGAATTTGTTCTATGTAGGACAAATAGAATTCCCATGTGTCCATTATTAATCTGGGAAAGCTCGTATTATTTCAATTCAAAAGACCACAAATTGTTTTATAAAAAAATTCTCTATAAATCAGTCCCTTAAAGTTACACATATTTTTAGTATTTTTAAATTAGCGTGTTTTTCCTAAATTTTGATCGATGAAATTAATGATGAGGCTTAAGTTAAAAAAGAAAATATTAAGAACCTCATTTTGGAACACTGTTTAATTATACTTTCACCTGCAATATATATATCTGTTCCTAATTTTTCTTAACTTTATTTTGTAATCAATGCCTTAAAAATAATTATGGCAAAAAATGTACATTATGCCGATTGCTAAAATATTTCATTCTTATAATAGTGTCCTGGTGACTCCAAAACTCAAACCAATTGGTACTTCAAAGTTTCAGAGGCAAGAAAGTTCCGTTGCCCTTCCAATGCTATCTATATATCTTTAGCTAGCTGAAGACTAGAAGCCACCCTCGTACAGTTTGCCATCTCCATTTCAGCAGGTAATATTAAAATTTATACCAAATTAATACCACAAGAGTCAAAATGATTCAAAAGGAACGGCACTCCTTTCTGCGAATCATTAAAAGAATTTTTTAAGCAAAATGGTTGAAACAGTGAAAAAATCAAACATTGCCATCAAACATGTACACTTGGTAGTCCGTTTACGAGCGTTCCATTCGTATTGTAGCTTTCAAGCGATGGATGAATATCAATATAATTTGAAAAAAATTATTATTGATGTAAAATGGATTTTAATAAATGATCCTGGTTTAGTTTCAATGGTCATAAATTACTCCAACACTTATAAAAGGAATTAATCGAAAAGCAGGTTTCTATTGGAGTTCCACAACAGTGAGATAATCAGTCAAGAATTAATATTTGTTAGTTAAAAAAAGAAAACAGTGAAAAAAGAAGTATAAGACGGATTTTTAAAAAATACTCAATTTTTCTATCGCTGGCTTGAAGAATAGTAAAGGAAAAGAATTATTAGGATATAAAAACTTAGAGATTATAACTTGAGAAAAATTAACCTTTCTTTTTAATTTTGCTGATATCCTCGAAGAAATTTTTCAATTTTTTAAAATTAAATTCTAAATACAAGGACTTCAAAACTTATTATTTTCGTTTGAAAGTTGATAAATTCTCTGTTTGTCAGATTTCGATAGCAGAGATTCTTATGCTGCGAATAGTGACTACAAGTAAAAGTGAGCAGCTGACGTCAAAAATGGTGAGGAAAAAAAAGAGTTACTGGGATGTAAAAATTTGGAGAACATAACTTGAGAAAAATTAATGTTTCTTTTTAATTTTATTAATTTCATTGAAGATTGATTCAAATAATTTCATTAAATTCTGAATGGAAGGAATTTGTAGCTTCTTATTTTCCTTTGAAAAGTGATGAATTTTCTATTTGAAAAATTTTGAAAGCGAAGATTCTTATGTTGTTTTATACATGACTACAAATAAAGGTGAGCATGTGCCCTCAAGAATGGTGAAGAAAAAAAGAGTTACTGAGAAATAAAACGGATACTATTACTTGAGAGAAATTAATGCTTAGTTTTAATTTTATTAATTTCATTGAAGAATGTTTCAATTAATTTTCATTAAATTCTGAATGAAAGGAATTTGTAGCTTCTTATTTTCCTTTGAAAAGTGAAAAATTTTCTATTCGCCAAATTTTGAAAGCAAAGATTCTTATGTTGTGAATCGTGATTACAAGTAAAGGTGAGCATGTGCCCTCAAGAATGGTGAAGAAAAAAAGAGTTACTGAGAAATAAAACGGATACTATAACTTGAGAGAAATTAATGCTTAGTTTTAATTTTATTAATTTCATTGAAGAATGTTTCAATTAATTTTCAATACATTCTGAATGGAAGGAATTTGTAACTTCTTATTTTCATTTGAAAATTGACTAATTCTCTATTTGCAAAATTTCGAAAGTAGAAATTCATTATGTTGTGGATTATGACTGCAAATAGAAGTGTTCAGAATAGAGTTGATGCTAAAAAAATAAGTTTTGAATCTTTAATACAATAAGGATTTCAATAGATAAAACAATTGAAAAACAAAGTCGAAGAAATTTATCAAAAGTGGAAAATTTCCATCAGGATTTCTGAATAACTCAATTAAGTTGTATTTCTTATTATTTAAGATTAATCTGGTGTAGTTCGACAATCGAGAATGTACTATATTTTATGGAGTTTAGATATTAAATTACATTTAAATATGCGTAATTTGACATTCAAACTTCTAATTACACATATGTACTTGTAATTTGATATTCTAACCCGACAGATTGATAATAGATAGATTGATAAAGGAGAATTTCGTAAAGGAGTGTAGTTTGATGTATCAAATTGAGCCAGTTTCATTTTATTACATTTGCAATATAATAATTCTTGTGTATAGCCGACCACCCTGTCACCTCTGAACGTAGCAGTATCGACAGGATTTGTTGCGGCCGACTGTGGACTGTAGCAATGTCCATCCTTACATTGACTGAACCTGTCAAACTAATATTCTCTGCGAGATAATTGGCCCCAAAGTGGTCAAATACTGATCACCTCTTCTTCTCAAACAATTGGCAAAAAACTGACAATTTTAGACATTATGTTCTTCAGAATCCTAAGATTACCTGGTACCATCAGTACTGAACTCGTCATTATTTGCAACTTGCAGATGTTTTCTAAGTTCGGAGATTTCTGTGCATTCCTTTAAATAGTGATAAACAGTACCGATTCCTCTACAAATGCATTTATTTTCCTGCATTCTTCCAAATCTTTGAAAATATGCAGGGAATCTCCCTTGTTCTAATATAATTTGGATTACCAGTGGATGGTATCTTTTTATTTTTATTGCTGGATTAGGAACAAAATCGTAAGTTACTCTTCCTTTTTTGGACATATACCATCAAACCATTGTAGCTTAATTTCTTCTCTCAATCCCTATTTTTAAGACACCTTTTAATTTGGCAAAATAATAACTAATTTTGAAAATAAAGTGAAGAATTAATTTTTTAAAATGTATTATTATTATTAATTGTAATTCTTCTCCAAAACAGAGTTTAAAATCTGAATTTCGGAGTTCGGGTTTTTTTTTAATTTAAAAGTTGTTTAATGAGTGCTCCGTTTTCAGTTAATTTATTTTCCAAATTTAAAACCATATATTTTTTTCTCTTAGAAAAAAACTGTTGAGAAAGGAAAAAATTTCAAAGATTCTATCTAAAAAGTAACAAAAATAATGCGTATCGAGAAGCGGATTGTGGAAAAAAAACTATTTTTGACGCGTTCTGACTATTGCTAATGAATATCAATTAGCTTATTTTTTTTCGTTCGGAAGAATTCTTTTTTAATCCCTTCCAAGCAACATTTTAAAGTTCCATTCTCATTATTTCCCTCATTCTTTCATTTTTTTCTCTCTTTATAAGACATACTCGAAAAATTAAAAAAAAATCACATACTTTTAGCATAAAAATCAACGCGAAATTGAAATCCGTTGGGAGACAGAGATCAGCTCTTTCCGATTATAATTCATATCTTCATTCAGTGCAGCGGAAGTGAATGATCTAATTTTTATCGTCCAACTGTCAAAAGCTGTGATTTTTGACAATAAACAGACTGCTGTGTTTTTTTCGGATGGCTAATTAGATATTTACAACCGGATATCATTAAAAAAGAAGAAAAAAAGGGAATAATATTTCACTAATATTTCTTTATCTATGTATATTTATGAATGTAATAAACAGAAATTTTATACTTCAATTACAGAATCTTTAATTACAGAATCTTTCTGAAATAAAAAGTTATATATTTTTTTATTCTAATTAGAACTATTTTATTTTAAAATGTACTGGCCATATATGATGTACTAGTTTATCTGTTTATAAATAATTTTGTTAATTAACTATTAATCAAATTTCGAGGAAGTAAGACCCCAAAGTAGCTTAGTTTGATAGAACGAAAGGGTATATTAAATGCGTCATTAAATTGTGTTTAATGTCACTAATTAAACTAACAGAGGTCAAGAACGAATTTTGAATGAGTCTGTTTTCATTTGCCAACGCGTGCTCAATTAATAAGTCATTAAAGTTGTAATGGTTTGGTGGGAGATTTATGCTTTCGCAATGTAATTTCACCACAAATCAGCCCTGTATGGTATCACATGGTATGATACGGTCACATCAGATATGTCGGATATGTCATCAAATATACCCAAACTTTCTAATAAGTGTCGTTCTTGTCACCTGACTGGGACTTAAAATTTCAAGATCTATCCCAAATTAACCCTAATGTAGTGTCAATCCACGTAAATTGAAAAATCGTACCAAACTAATGACTAGTTATATGTGTATAACTGGTAATTAGTGCGTCATAAGCTTTTTGCTTTATTTTAGTGGTCAAATGTAAATAAGTGAAAACTCTAATAAATGGAAGTTAAAGATCAATAACATTGCATGATATCTGGTTGAAATAAATGACATTTTGAATGACCTTTCCTTTTATTTTTAATTAAAAAATAAATATAATTCACTCTTTAGTCTATTAGAGTTGATTCTAGATTGGAATTAGCCCTACTCTTGCAAAGAATAAATTATTTTGTATTAGTTTTGCTAATCATATTAAAAACTCAATCTGAAGCTTAAATAACTCATTTAACTCTAGAATTTTAAAAACGAAAATAGAAAAGCTGCTAATGTAAATGTAGGGATATTTGACGAAATACTTATCAACATTAAATATAATTGTAGGCATAGTTCTTGAAGTAATTTGGTAAAGCATGACACAAATTTTGATAAAGGATACCCTGATTATAGGATTTATTTGAATATAAATAAAAGCCTTTAGAATGTATTTTAATCGAGTAAAAGCAGAGCCTGACTAAGGCAGGGGATACGGGGCATTTGCCCTAGCCCACATAAATCAGAGGGGACCCCCAAAGTGAATAAAAAGTTTAGTTTTCGTTTCCTTCTTTGAGGAACTTTTTTTAAAACTTTGCTTTTCAAAGAAAAAAAAAAGAAAGAGGTTGGGAGGGCAAAGAAGTTTTTGCCCGGGCCCCAATGAGGCTAAGTCGGACCCTGAGTAAAAGCATCATTGAGAAGTAGGCAATTTATACTTGAAAAAACTCATTTTATGTATTGTGATGTTCAAAACTCAATAGATAAATAGGTTGAAAGCTCATCGAGACTATTTCATAACGTTATTCTTTCTGTTCTTCTCCATCAATTCTGTTATTGTTATTACCTACAAGTAAAATATTTTTCAAATCAAAACTTGATAAGCAATATTTGCAATTTTCACAGTTTTTTGATAAAAAGGCTTTCTTGTTATTTCACCTCGTGTCTAATGACGGCAATGGTTTCGTAGAAGATGATCCAATTTCACATGTGTATTTATTGAAAACAAACCTGTTCAAGACTGTCATTTCCCTGAAACATCATAATTAAGTACAATATCATTATAATGGATATAATTGTAGCATATGACAGTAAGTAGAAAATGGTGAAATGTAGAGCTTATGTATCGAGTAGCATTTGCATGATAGATAGATATCTTATTCGCCTATTAAAATTGTTTCTATTGGGCATCTATTTAAAAAATTTCTTCAAAACTGGAGCAAAAATAATGGTACAGTTCGCATGGTTATGGTTAGAATGATAAAATGCATATACCTTTGCACTTCCTTTTCTCTAGTGCAATATCATAAATGGTGTAAGAAATACACTGCAGTGCACACACACACACACACACACACACACACACACACACACACACACAC
>JAOUZG010007547.1:5568961-5584618 GCA_026289955.1 Argiope argentata | reverse complement strand
ATATATATATATATATATATGATAGAATTATTCTCTTAAAGTTATCAGCTGTTTTGACTATAATCCATCCATATCTCTGGTCAATTCTCCAGGCTAGTATCCTCTTCAAGACGGTTGGTCCCCAGCGACTAACCTTCCTCATCTTCTTTTATATCTATTAACCTGTTTAACAAAGAGTAATCCACCACTTTGAGAAAATCCTCACAAAATTCTCCATATTCCTCGAAATATGTGTTTCACAATAAAAGGGAGACAAACACTTTTAATTTTTTGAATATTTGGCAAAAAACTTAATTTTTAGCATCTTGTCTTTCAGTGTTTTAAGATTTTCTGGCACTATTAGTACTGTGCTTATAGTTGAGCGATCCAGGATTAAAGGGAGTAAATTACTTTGGCAGAATATTTTTGGATTTCAAGGAAGGAAAAAGGGTGCTTCTCGTTTATTCTGTTGTTGTTGTTACTAATGACACTTGGCAGATAAGCGCACTGACGGTCGTCAGTGATTTTAAGCCAAACGAGCGTCTCTTGTTTTTGAAGAAGTGCTAACTATGTCCAAGAGTATGATTTAGCTTCACACTCATCACAGTCGCTTGCACAGCCCCTTTTTACAGGAGGGGCATACATCTCACAGATAGAACACAGAAGAACAACCATGCCAAAGCCGGGACTCGAACCCGGGACACTCAGCTCTCAGGGAAGAAACTCTAACCCTATGCTAGGACGGCGGCTCTTTTATTATTTCGCTTTTGAATGAAAGTAACAAATACAAGTAAAAGTAGTTTTTTTAATTACTTTTACATTAAATCCTTAATTCGCATGATATAAAGGATTAAATGTTATAATGCAATACGAAGATTCTTTGTAAAAATTACATCGATATCAAAAATAATCGTGAGATTATTCTGATTCTGAAATGATAATTCTTCTGTTAAATTATATCGTTTTCAGGTTTTAAAATACACTACGAATTGATGTGAACGAATCTTAATTTCGAATGATTCAATTATGAATGATAATGATTGAGAATCTACATTACCATGCTTTTTAGAAGAAAGTAATGAATTTCTAATAGTTTCAACTCTTAAAAATAAATAAATAAAAAAAAACCTCACATTTTTTTCTCACAATTTTAAAGATATTTTTAGCTTAATTGACTTCTCCTCATGATATGAAGAAACAAAGAAAAATGATATCTGTGCAAAAATGGTTTAAAATAAATGTGATGTTGTAGTTCAAAATTAAAAACCTATTAATTTAGATAGAAAAGGAAAAATCTATTAAATTTCATCATACATTAAAGCAAATTCTCAGTTATAAAATTAACCGTTCCAACCAGCCTTAGCTATAAAATATTTAAGAATCACAAATCTAAAATTGCACTCAGTTGTTTGCCTTCCGTTAGATGGGCATTCGTTTCGCTCTTTGTAGGGTGACAAGGTCAAGCCTCTGTACTATGCTATGCAGTGAGTTACTGGTAACTCTGTGCTGATGAGACAGCTACGGTAGTGAAGGTTGTTGATCTTAAGTTGATTTTTGTACATGAATGAATGAATGAATGTTCTTGAACAATGTGGAGTGACTGATAATGAAATAGTTGAGACTGCAAAGAATGGTAGGGATGCTCTTGGAGAAAAGTCAAATGAGGTCAGTGATGTTAAAGCTCTATTAAGACTAAAATCCATAGAAGTAGCCTTGAAATAAATTGAACAGAAAAAGTGGACAATTGACTCAAGCACGGACGTGACGCTTTCTTTGTAGTGGCGTGAAATGGGATTAGGAAATATCGATCTGCAGGATAATAATTTACCATTTCAAATGCTTTTTTAAACTTAACTGTTATTTCTTTATAAATTATTTTAATACTTGGTATTAAAATAATTTATTTTTGGTTATTTTTATTATTATTTTTATTATTTTTTTGGTTAGAAACCTTAAAAACATATTAATCGTTTATTCTTATTTAATTCTTATTTTTCATATTTGTAAAGATGGGACCTTATTATCTATCTTTCACTTTAATCTAAAGATGTAGAATTTTGAATATTTGTGTATTCTCGATGATGATGCATCATTTGTATATTCTTAGAACCTAATTTTGCTCCGGGCCCCTACTAGTATAAGTCGGGCCCTGCGGATTGCCAAATAAAATTCTGTGCTCTTTCTAAAAGAATGACATATTTCTAAATAAGGAGCATCTGAAAATGGCGATAATTTTTGTTGCAGGTAATCATAATATTGATCTAGCTGAAGAAGAATACAAACATCGTTTCTGAATTCCCGGACGCTCCATACCGACAGCTTGTGCACGCCTTGAGTCAGGCGCATTTTGCCCTCTTTCCCGTCATTTGCGATTTCTCGAGTTCTTTGATGTCCGTTCATTTTACCGACAGTTTGCAGAAATCTCCCCATCGACGTCCACTTGGTGTCCTTTTCTTACATTTTTACATCAATGATATTCCAAGATTACAAGATACCAGAATTATTCTCTGTGTTGAGGATATAACTGTGCTTTGTACCTCCAAAGATCCCATCTTCTTCACTCAGAAGCTCTCCGAGCATCAAAAACCAGTAGAAAAATAGCTTATTCAATGTAAGGACCAATTAATAAAGGCTTAAATAGCATTCTTGTCTTGGGGGAAAATTCACTTCCTCTCCCACAACTACAAGGGAGTGAAGGCAAAACTATATCCGATTCTTAACTCCAGATCCAAACTGTCAATAAAAAATAAACTTTTACAAAAAATTGCGACGCATCTAATCTCCCATTCATCCCCTAATATGGACAGCTATTTCAAAAATTCACATTGCAATACTGGAGAAATTACGGAAAGTGACGGCTGAAAACTATGATAATCTAAAAGTTTTCGCTCTAAACGACTTTAACAAGAAATTGTCCACTGGGCTGTTCGAAAAATTAAACAAAAACAAAAGCAGCACCATTAAGGAAATAGAATTTTATGACCTGAAACTCTCGAAGAATATCAGAATTCACTGTCTTTTATGTGAGGCTTTATCTTCTGAACTCGCCACTGAACAGAATTTTGTCAATTAAACTCTTATGAAAACACTTACGCTTCTTTAATTTTCCATCCAATTTATAAGTAAATTTAATAAGTATTAAACATACTTGACATTTATATACATAACTATTTTCTAAGTAATTTCATTCCCAAACTATTACCCCATCCCCCTGTAATGTCCAGAGGTTAAATACTTTGAGTTGAAGAACTCCTTTCACGCTTCTGCAAATGGGTAAACATTTTTAATTATCGTATTCACTTGTGCTCTGACAGCCAGATAGACAGATTTTCTCTAAAAGCATTTCGTTCTAAATTAGATGGAATTCTATAAACATGGTCACAAGTCCATTTATCAGATTTCATCTGTTTAGCTTAAAGCTCCCTTTCGTTACTGCATTCACAAACATAATTCCAAAAATACATTTATTGGTCTCGGGGAGGATTGAAATGTGGAGATTCAATTCAAGTTCGATTTTTTTTAACGGCTTCAAAATATTCTCTTCACATACGAGAACGTGAAAAAGCAGTTTTAATCGTGCAATAGCAAATACATTTAAAAAATATATATACATTTTTTTTTCAAAAAATGTTACAACTAGCTGCTGCCTCTTCTACAACTGACTGGTTTTCATTTCTACTATCATAGCGTAATTTTTAAGAGGTTCTTAATTTTTTTTGTTGTCGCCCATTCTTGTCATGCAAAGTGTCCTCTCGCTGGTGTGGTGTGGAGTTAGGAAAAGAAGGTGGCAGCTTGTCCTCGTCATTTGACCTTGGTACAAAATTACGGGATCCGTTGCAAAATAGTCCTAGTGTTGCTTTGAAAACGGGAGGCCAATACAACTAACTGAAACTTGCCATGCTAAGTGATATTTAGATCATTTTCAACAATTGAGACTATTTGACAATATTTTGTTTAAACTTCAGTTTTTCAAAATAACTTTACTTTATTATATTACTGTTTATAATTAAAGTAAGGAAGTACGCTGAAATTGTACTTTTTATAAACAATAGGACGTGACATTTCTGTAGAAATGCAGTGAAGGAAATTAAATGATGGAAGATATTTACATAATAATAATTTAGATTTCGTAATGTCGGAGAATTATCGGTATATAGCACATAATAAAAAAATCTTTATGCCGTGATATAATGAAAAAACAAACCCATTATTGCTCTGAATCTATTTTGGAAGGTTCATAGCTATGGCATAATTTCCTTATTATTTTCTTTATCTTCTTTCCTGTTTTTCGTCAAGAAAGTGAATGTTACTAAAGTTCTGTAAGAAAAGAGATATACATTTAGCCACATCAAGTAAAGAGAAGGAAAAAAATCAATTAATCCTTAATTCCTTTTTTATTATGAGAAAATAATCTGTAAATATCAAATTAATATTACGGATTTTATTCAGATGCACATTCGAAAAGATTGCTAGGTTTGAACGATCGCAACATTTTTCAATGATCAATGGGAGAGAAGTAACTTTAATGAAAAATTAAAGATAGTTTTTTTGTAGGTTAGTGATATTCTAAACAATGTAATTAGCCTTTTAAGACATATACATCTAAGCAGATTAAAAAAAAAGTCATGGAAGAAATATATGCCATCGGCCCAATTAACGAAACCGGTTTCCCACATAGGATAACCAATTTTTTAAGCACAATTAAAACAAAAGTATGTTTTGCTTTATAAATTCACATCAGCCTAAGTATGCTGTGAATAGTTTGACCTTCTTCCTTTGTTTCCTTGCATATGATATAAAGCCACGTAGTCATCATTTTAGTTTCATCATTTAGAACGTGGTCATCATTTAGAACCAACAATTCATGTCTTTAATGGTCTTTGATTCAGTAATTTGCTTTAGCTTGTTCATTTTATGAGGACTACTAGATATTAAAACAATTTTCCGAGTCAGTACAACAGTTAAAGTTTGATAATATCGATTTGAGCATTCAAATGTTTATGGTCCAGCCAAAGCAACTTTTAGACATTAACAAAACAAACCAACTTTTACTTCAACTATTTTATCAAAATTGTTTTACTAAATTATATCATTAGAGAGGAATCTTGTTTAGTTATTACATATGTTGCTATTTACTTCAAAACAGCGCAGGCGTCCTGGCATAGGGCTAGCGCGTCTTATCGATTCCGGTTCGGGCATGGTTGTTCTTCTTTGTTCTATCTGTAAGATGTGTGAATGTACCCTCACTCCTGTAAAAATGGGCTGTGTGGAATGTGATGAGTGGAATAAAAGTCGTACTCTTGGCCCTAGTTGGCGCTATTACAAAACAGGAGATACTAATTAGGCTTAAATTTGACTACCTCCGCGAGTCTGTCCATGGCAAAAGTCATAAGAAACAACAACAATTTAAAAACAGCTTAAGAAAAAGTAGTCTTTTTTCAATATTTAATCAATGATATCTAAATATAAACAATTACTCCCCTATTGCAATCATGTAACATTTTCTCTAATAAGAATTCTTTAAATCATTTTACATAATTGTAACACAAATTGCTTAGTTTATGATCCAAATATTTGAGAAACGTGAGCTTATGATACTAACCCAATATTACGATTGGACTAACTTCCTGTATTGTTTGGCCCATATTGTTAAAAGCTTCCTCTACATTGTTATAACCCATTATTCCACCTTGAAACCAATTAAAATTTAATTCAGCGATGTGTCCATGTCACTTACCCTCAGAGATTTCATCGGGTGATTGGACTAGTAATGCTATAAGGAAGAATCAGAAGCCATCACGAGTTTTTCTCCCACTCATTACATAATACCAGCAAGTGAATTTTTTAGGAACCTTACCCATCAATTTCTCCCACAAGGTTCTAAAGGATCCATTTCTATGCATGAATAAATAACGCATCCCGCTTAAAAGGCTTTCGAAAACCACCTGCAAGTGAGATCCAGTTGACGAGTGAAACTTCCTTTTATTTAAATAACAATTTTTTTTGAATAAAAAAAAAGATCCTACTGTTTCGCTAATTGCATCTTTTATGCATATCAACGTTTTCCATGAGCTGCTTTAGGTTGAAAGGAAAGGAGGGGGTATCACAAAAGATTCGTTTCGAAACAAAAGTACTGCATTTACTGCTCGTTTGAACGGAAGTATAATTTTGAACTGCAGCTTTTGTTAAAGAAGGTACCAGGTGTTTGCTTTTCAGTTGTGTTGAGTGTTATGCTTTAAGCAAACAGAAGATGCCATTCTTATTTTAATGCAGCTACTAATTTATTAATCGCTGAAGTGCGATTCACTGAGTACCTATCACTTTTTTCCGAAATTAACAAAGCACCTTTTTTATTTAAATTGTCAAAAAGAAAGAAAAAAGTAATTTTTAAAATTTCTATTCTCTAGTGAATTATGCAAGACTATCAAGGATGAAAAGGTATTAAGGAGATTTCTGATAAAAAGTTGTTTTAAAACATTTTAGAGCATTGACATCGCATAAATTAAACAGTTAACAATCATTTTAATCTTTGTTCACAAAGATAATTAAAATCAGAACCTTTCACAAAGCGTCAGGCAAAATGTGTTATAAAGTATGTTTAGATTCGGCTAGATTTCTAATTTTGGCCAGATGATATGGTAGCTATATTTCAAATTTTCGGCAGGTGATATGAGAGTTAGATTTCTAATTCTTGTCGGATGATATTATAGCTAGATTACTAATTTTTGAAACTAAACTGTTATTAACATACCCAGCAACTTTTAGCAAATCAGAAAATGGTAGAATACAATAAAACTGTTTAAACAATCAAAAAATTTCTTACTTGAAATGAGTTCATCGAACATTTTTTTAACGGACACACCCATGATAAGTAGGAAAAGGTTCGTTATTGAGTTGACTGGCGTTTTCAATAAAACATATTCAAACCTCTGACGAATTTCACTAGCTAAGAGAAAATTAAAGGAAGAACTATGGATTAATTCTATTAAGAGGTGTCCAATGAAATGTAGTTGGTTTGTTGCTAAAATTCAACATTATTGCGCAATCTGACGGGGTTCAACTTCGCTACATATTTACTTTACTCACTACATACTACTTCGCTGCACATTTTAGTTCCAATTCTTTTGGCACGACATGTTCAGGATTATCATACAGGCAAAATAGACTACTACCTAGTGCCCATGGAACCTTTGAGAGTCACAAGCCTATTATTATTTACATATTTTTAGAATAATATTATTTTGTCCTGTACTTTGCTTACGAAGGTTATGAATTCGAATCTTTTGAAGCGGAAATCAAATGTCGATTGATTTTAAAAGCATTACTTTAGGTTTTTAAAAAAATGTCTAATTCGCCTGCAGATCAGTGTGGACTAATTTGTCTGAGTGATTCACATTTCAATTTATCTGAGAATTTAAATTGTTTTAAAAAAGTTTTTCAATTTTTTAAAAACATTTTTACATTTGTGAGATATTAAAAGTAACATTGCTGTAGGTGAATGACATTAAATGTTTTGTTACCGTTACTTAAAGCAGCATACTATTGGTTGCTTGAAGACTGTTAATATAGTTATTAAATAAGACCAGTGAAAATATCTGACTTTGGAAGAAGCTCTATATAACTATCCGGATTTGCGTAAACGAATCGAAAGAAATTAAACTGAGTGATTCAATTTCTTATTTCAAAGATTGTAAAAGCAGTTAATTATGAAAAAATTTCCAAATAGAAGATGAAATGTATCATTGAGAAGACATCTGACGATTTGAGAGTATAGTAAATGCTTGGGAGAATGAAAGCAAGACACTAACACAGGCTTGGCAAATGCTAACAGTAACAGAGACGCCTCTTGGAAACGATATTAACAAGCTGATGATGCAAGCAAACAACTAAGTCAAGGTCAAAAAAATTACCACAAAAGACTCTCAGGACTGTATTTCGGTACGACTTCAAAAAGGAAGGGACAAGTGACGTCTGTTTAGAATGCAATGGAATTTGTTGGACAGAAATTTGCCTGACCAATGAATTTCAGGTTGCATAAAATGAGGCTATCTGCAAAGAAACAAAGATCTATCTCCTGTTACGTCGGATTGTGATATTCATCCTTTTGAAGTAGTGAAGATTCATTGTGGTTAGAGTTTTTCTCACTGGAGGCTAATTCCTAGTAATAATAAGACTTGTTTTAATTTTAAGAATTATTTCACGCTTTGAAAACTGTAGGGAGCAAAAGATATGCACAAGCTCGAAAAATTCGTGAATTGTGAGGTTACAAAAGTGGTGGGATCATGCTATAGGATGGAACCGTTTTGAACGACATTACTGACCTTAAACTTTTATTAGGGAGACTAAAACAACCTAAATATGTGGTTGTTTATTTTATTGAAAATTTGTTTATGGGTGCAATCGACAATAACTCTTCCTTAATGAATGATAATATACATTGAAATCCAGCTGTACTAGTAATAATTTATTTTGAAAGCGGAAGAATTCAACGCATGGAATAACCCATATATTCTCCGGATTTAAATCCGTTAAATCCACACAAAGACACTGAATTGCCTCACTACAGCATATTTGTAGATCATACCAGCATGTATAATTGACTATTCATCTTGAAAATACTTTAATATCGCAGGTGGTATTGCAGAAGGCAATCTAATACACAGGATAGAAAATCGCTGAAAAGTTTGCATTTTGGTATGACGTGACCCCGACTCATCAATTATGCATTTACAAAATTTTGCAAACCTAAATATTCCTATCCCCATCTTATATCACTTTTGTCTATTATCTTGTTTACATTCATTTTATGCAAAAATAGAAAATTCTGCTTCTTGAGAATATGTCAGGTAGGGCAAAATAAAGATTTTATGCATTTTCATGCTCTTAGCGGTTAAATCATTCAAGGCAGACGAGTTATGTAGTTGGTCCTCCAAAATTGTTTCATACTTTTCACTCTAAAATTGTAACGCATCAAGATAAATTTTAGCTTGATGAAAGCCAAAATTTACAATAAAGTGAAATGGAAGGAAACTGAAAACGATGAATCGTCTCTTGATGAGGAATGATATATAAAGAAACGGAGGAAAATTTAAGCTTACTGATGGATTTAAAGTTGTAACAATAAAATTATAAAGAAGTTTGTTTTTATAAGCAAGGTGTTGGTTTAGTGTTATGGAGTCAAATTCAAGTATGTTGTGGCAGACTTTTAGTTAAATCTGCTCACAAACGCATATGAATTTCAGAGACTAGAAATTCTTACTTAAATTTATCAACGAAACTAATTTCTACCGATACGCTTTAAGTTTGTTCAATTCTCTGATTTAGAATTTCACATATGCAATATATAGAATATTGATTGGATAATAATCTTAGTTCTGCAGGTATTTTAATTTTTTCTAATATTGCTTTTTTGATATATACTCGCTATTTTATTGTTTTTCATTTAGTGGAATCGTTTATTCTTTGCTATTAAACCATCAGAGTCAATGTGCACTTGTATGTGTGGCATCATTCTTAAAACAAAATTTTCCAATGAGAAATTTAAATAAATTCCATTTTTTTTCTCACTGAACTCTGACATTTCATTCCACCGATTCCTTCAAATTCCCTTCCAAACTCCAAAGTAATCGATAACTATACGCTGAGGTTGTGCAATTCGTCCTTCCCCCTTTCTACTTCAGAGGGAAAAGAACATCTTGCTGATGTAGGGTCTCTACAAATAGAATTTCCTGAGAGGGGGGTCACCCACATACACATTTCCCGCCCACAATACCTCCTTCAACGAAAGAGAAGGAAGTACCTGAAACTTATCGTAATGTTTCCCATTGTAATCTTCAGTCGACACTTTCCGGGATCTGCACCTCAAGAAGACGGTTGTCCCTCGACTCTGCCACCGCTGCAAAAAGAGAACAAATGAGTAATTAGAAATATTCTCAAGAGCGAAATGACTTTGGTGGTTGGGAAGGATTAATTCAATCCATCAATTCCTTTTTGAAGTGTTCCGACATTGTTTGAGGCGTGTCTTCCACCAAAAAGCCGAGGTAAAATCCCTTTTAGGAAAGCCGACAAAAAAGCTCTGAATGGTAGACCTGCCTCTTATGATGGGCGGGCTTTTTGAATTGTTTTCGAATGGCAAAAAACGAACTATTTTTTCGAAAGAAATGGATTCCTCAAGTGAATTTAATCCGATATTTTTCGAGAGGATTTTTAATTTGTTATCGTTATTATCAAGCAGTTAATGGTAACTGGATTTAACATCTCGAAACAGTAAATATCTGCTTTGAAAGGAAACATGATATTTTAAAAGGTGTGCATTGATACGATTAACGGTCATTTTTGTTTTTTATGAGCTGATTAAAAAGATATCTTTTTTTTCTGATGAGAATCTGTTATTTTTAATAGCATTTCTTTTTTTTAATCCGCTTCTTTTATTCAGAAATCTCCTTTATGAACATTGGTTGTGACACTTTTGAGACACAAGAGGCGTAAAATTGAAGCAGGAGCGTGTGAAGGCACGAAATTGTATGTTTTGATCAGATGCTTTACAATCAATATGAAATATCAATTCATAAAATCATTATAATTTGAATCATTAAAAAAATTAGAAATTCATTATGCAATGTCTTTTTGTTTACTGGAAATCAAAATTTCGTTTATTTATGTTATTTATTAATGTTCAAAGATATATGAGAGTTAACACAGTACACAATGTTCAGAGACTTTTAGATCTCTCTCTATATATATATATATATATATATATATATATATATATATATATAGTTCGAATTTTCAATCTTTAATCTTTAATAAAATAATTTTTATTCATCCACTCAAGTTCAAGTAAATTTTTTAAAAACTTGTAGTGGATTACATTTGATGTTACTATAGTTTTTCCAAATATTAATTCATTAATTTTTTATTAATTAATTAAAAACTAACTTTCTCGTCAAAAATCTTCATTTCCCCACCACTAATAAGCTAATTTCCAATAAGCTAATTCAGTTTCTTTCCCTCCATGCTAATGAGGGTAGAGTTAACGTATTTTTGACCAATTATTTCAAACGATTCTGTTTATTTTCTTAATTTTTGCTGCATTTAAAATTAAACATTGTTAATTAATCAATTTTTTTTCGTTTTGAAATACTTTCGAATTAAATTAATACAAAATAAAGCATTGCATTCCTGTTAATTGGCCATCATAATGAAACAAGAAACTACAAACTGTCAGTGAAAAGATATTTAAAAAATGCAGAAAAAGTTCTAACCATGCATTCAGATATTTTTGAGACTATAATGAAGGGCAGAAAACCAAATGAGTTATTTACAGTATTTCGAGTTGTATGTAGTATTTCATCGAACTGATTTTATCATGTTAAAAAATACATTTAACTAGTGAACCGGGTGACAAATATTCAACTTCTATTGAAATATTTCGTCATATCCTGTTAACAGGTTAATATAACGCATTAGTTTCTAATTTATCCATAAATTCGGTGATATATTTATAACCGAAATCATAAAGATGGCTTGGTTGGTTGGTTCTAATGGCACTTGCCTATGGACAAGCTCGCTGCTGGACCCAGCAGCAGATTTAAGCCGAGTGAAGCGTCTCTTGTTTCAAGTAGCGCCAACTAGGGCCAAGAGTACGACTTTTGCTACATACTCATCTCATTCGCTTGCACAACCCCTTTTTACAGGGGGGCACATTCATACATAGTACACAGAATAACAACCATGCCCGAACCAGGACTCGAACCCGGGACCTCCTGAACACGAGGCAGACGCGCTACCCCTGTGCCAGCAAGCCGGCTAAAGATGGCTTAGATTTCACAATCTGTTTTAAAACGTATGAATTACTATGTGTCATTAATTTTTTCGAATCTTGAAAAATTTCATAGAGCAAATTTCAAGTCAAGCATTTTTGTATATCAATTACTCTGTCCTCGAATAAAAAAAAATTTGAAAAGTAATTTTCGTTTATTAATATTGCAAATTTCATTAAAATGTTATGTTATATTTTATATCTTTTACTTACCTTATTTTGTTGGTACGAAATTTTATAGTTAATTTTTTAGCATGATTTTTTTTATTTTTCAGAATAGTTTTTTTCTGTTTTTAATTTCTGCCGATTTAACAGGTGATAAAAATTTTACAATTTCTCTCATAATGTTTTTATAATCGATGGTAATTTTTGTATTGTTACTAATCATAACCATACTAATTTACTAAAATAAGCCTTGATTTTCTTTATTATTTTTTTTTTCATCATTTAATATATTTGCTTGTATTCTTGCTGTTTGAATTAGGATTTCAATTCTTTATTATCACTCAAATGCTGATGATTTTGATAAAAACTTTATTTTGTTGTATTTAGGGACAAATCATAAGGAAAATCATAATTCTTTAAAGCTTTCTTTTCTTTTTCCTTTCTGCATATTTTAGCTCAAAATGTTTCATAACATGGTATTCTGTGTTCAATAACTTTTCATTTTCCTTTTATAAGTTTTTTTAGCAGTATTCTTTTATAATTAATTTTAAACAGTATTCTTGATAAATTTTTTTAAGTTGTAATTTTTTTTGATGTTATTGATTTTCCTTTTTTTTAAAATCTTTTTTTTTTCTTTTTTAAATTCTCTTCAGACATTACGTGTCTGTCTAAGAATATCGAAAATTAAAAAGATATTAAGTGAAAGTATATATATTTATTACTTTTTTTTTGGGGAGGGGGGTTAAATAATTGTTGAAGTGCATATAAAGAACAGAAAATAAATTCAATGGAATAAATGCTTCAAGCAAATAAAAAGCAGCTGCATTCAATTTATTTGAATGAAGATTGTAAGTGGTTAAGCGAGGTCATAAGTTTCAAAAATTTTAAACACAATTCCAACCACAAAAACTTGTGCAGCTATTTAGAATACAAGTACTCTTGATTTAAAAAACGAAAGTCTTTATCATGGTATCAAGGTTATGACAAGGGATGCTATGATTCAGAAAATATCACATGTTGTTGTCCTCATGTTCCACTTTACAATGGAAAGAGGGTTGCAGTAGCTTTTGAAGGTATGGACCCCGAGCACCTGACAGCGGAATTCTGACTTCTAGCTCACACAAGACACAAAACGTTTTTAAGGGCACGCCATTCAGGCATTTCATTCATTCATCCCCAGATCGTAATTTAGTTCTGGAGCAGAGAACGACCACCCCTGCCCAAGTATCCCCAATGGTATTACTCTCAACATGGAGGACTTTGTGACCAGGATAGATTTAATTTGCACCAACCACCACACACACGGAGAGTCTTCGGCTGGCGGGTTCGAACTAGCAAAATGTCACATTAGAATCTCATTATACATAAAATTTGCATGACATACACATATCATAATATAATGCAGAGAGATTGAATTGCTTAGGAAGCATCATTTGAAAAGATTTATAGTTGTAGATGATAATTCGAAATAAGTGGTTACAGTTGAGGTTTTCAGACATTTCTTTAATACACAACAAATAACTGGAAATAAAGATAACCTTAAATGCTCATTTTATTTTATCCACTTTACAGTGATTTGTAAAAAATTAATATAAAATTAGTTTGGCAGATACATAAAATACGTTTAACGTAGAGATATGCAGTTACATAATTTGAAAGGACTTATAATTGTAGATGATGATGCAAAATAGATTGTTACTTTTGAGTTTTTCATACCTTTCTTTGGCCAAAAATTATAAATAAAATTTATTAAAATTTAAAATTAAAATTAAAATTTATATTACTTAAATTATAAAAAAATGATTGAAAACTAAGATAAACTTATTTGCTCATTTTATTTTATCCAATCTATACAGTTTTTTAAAAACTAAAGGCCATTAAAATGAATTCATTTTTAAAAAGCAGACAAATTGAATTTATCTCGCTTGAAAAATTTAAAATATTCTTAAATACAAATATGCACTGAAGATAAGCAATTTTTATAACGCAATATTACATTTTTTTCTTCTTGGAAATCGTTAGGCAGCAATAAACGAAAAAACTATTCTCAGAATAATTTAAAACCGTATCCAATACATCAATTGTAGCAGCGTATGAATGCAAGCTATTATTTTTTGCCTATATTTTTTTTAAAGAAAAACACAATTTATGGCTATTTTATTACAAGCGAATCTAACCATGCTTTTTTTTATTTCAAACTTTTGAATTAAAATACTATACTTTTATAAAGATATGTGGTGATTATTTCGTCTTGCCTTTTGAGTTCATAGTTCTTCAGGAGTAATTGGGAATGATGGTTATAGTATAAAGCTGTGAGGCTTTAGTGATATGGAAAGCCAAAGCTTTGTTTAAGACTAGAGAGAGAAGATAAATACTTTCATTATTTTTTTAATTGTATTTTTAAAGATATTTACTTTAGTTGTGAATGTGATAAGAAAAAAATGAAGTCAAAACTTACTTATTTTTCATTTTCTATTCCATTCATATACAAATAAGTTATATGCCTTTTTTATATATAAATATCTGTTGGACATAACAGCTATAAAATACTTAAGGTGGGTTTTTTTTTCTTTGGAATAATTTACTATATTACAGAAAGCAATATTAAATCAAGAAAAAAGTAGTATTTTCTTCCGTCAATAAAGTTTATTTCTTATTTCAAGTTAACAACTGGTATTTAAAAAAATCTATCTTTACCTATATAATATTATTCTTTACGTATGAAAGATGGTTGATAATAATAATTTGAAGATGTTAGGAGTCAAGTATTTAAGAAAATAATGAAATTCATGAAGAAATAGAAGAAAATGTGATGACGAAGGAATTTGAAGAGAATGATTATGACTATTTTTCAAAAAGAGATGAGAACTGCAAAGATGGATAATCTGACTTATTTCTATTTTTTACTTTTGAGTGTTAAATAGAATCTATACTTTTATATCCTATCATTAGAGTAGTTCTTATTTTCGGATAGTGTAAATGTTGAAATCAAATAAAACTTACACTATTTGAAAATATTTACACTATCAATAGGAGACTGGACGTTCTGCTCGAAGGGAGAGTTTTACTTTCTTCTATAAAATATAATCACCAGCTTTTACAAATTTTATTGCTTATTTCATAATTTTAGATTTTTTTTTCTCGTGTGTTATAATATACAATCTTATACGTTTTCATAAGAGTTCATTCCCCAACTTTTCGTTAGAAAATTTGAGATCGAAAAATTATAAGTTTCTTAAAATTGAAAGTTCTGCATAGTTATGATTTTTTTACGTGATATTTCATAAAACATATTTTTGCTGTATAAAAGTCGATAAACAGCATTTTGGGAAATTAGGAACAAAGTATAAAATATGATTGAGTAATTTCTCATCAATCCAAATATATTCTCTTCAAATCAATTAATTATTGACAGCAGAAGGGGAATCACATGTTCCCAACTATACTATAGTTTCTAGAGTAATTGGGAATATCCAGGGTAAATTTGGAACTTTCTTGTACATAAAGCTGATTAATTCATAAAATATTTTTGAAAAAATACATTCTATAAGGAATTTTACAAGTAGTAGTGTCAAAAAATTATAGACCTTTTTCAATGTTCATAAAATCCTTTTAAGTTGGAAAAAAAATGACAGAGTTTGCAAGACTCGTTCCCAATTACCTTAACTGACACTACTTTAATAGATCGTGAA
>JAOUZG010007547.1:5537014-5566158 GCA_026289955.1 Argiope argentata | reverse complement strand
TATCTATCTATCTATCTATCTATCTATCTATCTATCTATCTATCTATATATATATATATATATATATATAATTTAAACTGAATTAATTTCCTAACTTTCAGTTTAATTTAGTCACTATTAACTTCCTTCTAAAACATTCTCTTATTTTCTGATTCTTTTCCGCTTTTTTTTTTGTTTAACTTATCCAACACCAGTTCTAAAATTCCTGAATCCGCTAAAAACCGACAAGATCCGAGTGAAGGGATGAAATATTGCTGATCCAAGCAAATTCTTCTAAAAAAACTTGCGTTTCCTTTGCCTCTGATTCTGACATGTTGCAAATTGCTATTAAAATCTCACAGTATCTATTCACAAGGATAAAATTTTCCTAAGCTTTTCCTCATTTCATTTTGTGTCGTTTAGTGTTGTGCTCGCTGCTTCTGCTTGAATATCTGGAAGAAAAATTTACAATCGGGAGGTTTTTTTCTTGCAAAATGATGTTCTTTTTTTTGGAGAAAATATTTAGATACGAATCACATACTGATTACATATGAATATATTTGTTTAAATCTTGCCTGCCTATAAACTGGTAATTTAAACTTAAAATAATGAATGCATTTAGTTAAACATGTTATTTGAAATAATCTGCTATATTATAATATTCATTTTACAATTTATCTGTCATTACTTATATTTTTGAACTTACATGAACAATGGTGAAATCGACTCCAAGATGGTGTGATATGATTTTGTCACCATGAGAAAAGATATAAAAAGGCTCTAATAGCTAGATAAAGAATGATATTTTTCTAAGTGTAAAATTGTAGTTTTGTCAGGAAAGACACCTATATAGACAAATGTAAAAAGCAAAAATATTAAATACAAACATATTAAGGGAAAAAGTACTAAAGCACGTCTCGAACCAGGACCCACAACACGCAGTTTTCTTACCACTATACTTCACTGCCCACAATACCAAGTGGAAGTTGAATATACTTATACTAATAGTTAGTTACAATTTTTTTGTCTGTATAATTGCGTTTTTTCTGGAAAGAAACCTATATAGACAAACATACAACTCAAAACTTTATCTAAATACAAAATTTGATACAAATCGTTAGGGCTATTTCTGATATACACGAAATAAATTTTTATATATCCAAGAATTTCCTGTTTAAAATTATAAGATTTTCGATAAATTTCACAAAAAGATATATTATTAGTGTAAAAACGTTTTAAAAAAAGAAAGTAAACTTATCAATAATTTTAGAACTCGATATTTCTTAAACACTATTACAATTTTTCACATTGAAAATATTGATGAATATACTTTAAATTACAATAATTTTAAATTCACATTTAAAGTATTGAATTAAATGTACTTAATTGAATCACTAAATAAACAAATTTTTCCAAAAAAAAGGGTTTTGTTTAAATTCCTTTTTTTCTAGCTATTTTTTTGTTGTAACTTTCACTCTTTTCTACCACCTCACAGACATATACAAGAGATTTTTCTTGAATCTGTATTTTTTCTCCCTCTTTCTCTTTCTCTCTTTTCTTTTAAAAATATTGATATGACTGTTCTGTAGGATTTTTTTGTTCGCTTTAAAACTAAAATACAAATAATTCATACTAAGTTTTATACGTAATATTCCTACACATAATATCTTGCACACAAATTTTTAAATTTCTGTAATTTAGACATTAACGTTCCGTTTTGAAGCAATACCAATATCAATTTTGAGATATGATCTGATGAGAAAGACACCACCGGAACTGGCCCCCTCTTATTCCCGCTTTTACCCCAAATTAGAAGGGATTGCTCTACGAAAGTAGATTTCACGCATACTAGTCTCACATGCAAGGCTGATCTTTAGTATAATGAGATAACGAGCTCAGAGCCTTTCAAATTCAAATCTGTATTTTAGCGCCTGATAACGTAAACTCATTAACAAGAGCCTACGTTAATTGATGTTACGTTACGATGATTGATTACGTACGTTAATTGAGTCAATGAGATTCTAAATGAAAAAGAAAATATGTTGAAGAAATATGATGAATCTTAGCGGTTTTTTCTGGAAAAACGTCGCTCGAAACTGCTCCAATTCAAAGAAACTCATTTCGTTAAGATTATTTCCGGATCAAAAGAAATAAAAACATATAATTTTACACATATTCAAGTTTTAATATTGTACATATGAATAAATAGCTTTCTTTGCCTATCGTCGATTTTAACATTATAATTAGTAATGGATATCTATCATAATTTTGCCCAAAGAAAACATTGAGGACTTTCTTGGTTTTAATGTAGTTTATTTCGTTAACTTTCTTGAAAAATATTCCTTTGTATAATTGGTAAGTATTTAACACAAGCGAATAATAGTTTTTATATAAAGTTATTTTCGAAATTCTTCCGAAAATATTACTTCAAATAAACACACAACAGTATATAGGTAGTCAAAATAATAAAAATAAAAAAGAAGCCCCAGGAAAAACGGCAAGGATTATTTTGAGAAAATATTATCCATGATCTCAGACCGAGCAAAGTATGCCAAAGATTAGTTAAAAATAAACACAAAGCGCATAAAATTTTATTCCAAGAATTTTGATGCGCATTTATTACGAAGTGAAAAACAGGGAGATTGTAATAAAATTGATTATCGTCGGTTCAATGAATAAAGGCGGAAAAAAATCCAGTTATTTTATTGGACTTCTTGTGGAATGTGAACTACTACAATGAGAGTAGCCAACCAAATGCGGAAGTTATAAATTTAATAGGACTTTCAAATTGGCTTTTAAAAGCTAGATTGACTCAATGAATAGACGCCTGAATGGTGCTTTAAACACGGGACATCATTGAAGAGGCCTTTGAAGTTATCTTTTGTAAATGCAGTATTCGTGTTTAAAAGATGACTCGACTATTTTTATTGATACACAGCCAGTTTTTCGCAATTAAAACTTTGAAATAAAGCAATTTCATTTGTTCAAAAGTAAATGATTAAATAAAATTTCAAAACCACACTGGCTTTGTTAGAAAAACATGAAAATATTTTTTAAAAATAACGAAATATAGTAAATCAGTCGGAGTTTTTTTTATACCTTAGCTTTATTTCTGGAAAGTGATCTTATTTTCTTTGAAAATGACTATCACTGCTTAAAACAAAACAAAATAAAAGTTATATATGCGTTTAATATAAATGGTCATAAAATAAAATTTTCTGTTTATATTTAACAATATTAAGGTTTTTCAAAATTAAATTTGAAGAGATAGTTTCAAAACAATTAACTTTGTATGAATTAGGAACTGACTCGCTCCAGATAATTGAATAAATAACTGTATTTTTGGATAATTGACAAATAAAAGGTTGTTTCTGAGAGAAAAAACAAAATAATTTTTATAACATACTAGCTGGTAACCGGTTCGTTACTTACCACAAAGGAAATATCGATTTGGAAATAAATTTTGGAAATATCGTTTGAAATTTTAAACAGCAATTTTGTTTAATTAGAAATTAGAAAAGGCATGATATTTATTTTCTTGCCGGCAATGAACATATTCATCGAAATTTAAAAATATATAAAGTAGAAGTATAAATAATATTTATTCTATTGTTTTATTACTTTAGAGATAATAATTGTTATATATATATATTTCAATCGTTAATAAAATAATTTTTATTCATCCACTCAAGTTCAAGTAAATTTTTTAAAACTTGTAGGGAATGACATTTGATGTTAATACAGTTTTTTCAACTATCAATTAATTGGTTTTTTTAATTAATTAAAAACTAACTTTCTCTGCAAAATTCTTCATTTCTCCGCCGCCAAATAAGTAACAAATTCAGTTTGTTTTTTCTCCCACGCCAATGAGCTTAGCATGTTTTCGGCCGATTATTTTAAACGATTCTATTTATTTTCTTAATGTTCGATGCACTTATAATTAAACATTGTTAATTAATGAATTTTTCTGATTCATTTTGAAATAGTTTCGAAATAAAATAACACAGAATAAAGAAAATTAAAAAATTTCTAATCTGTATTGCGTTACCCTAACTGGCGTAGAAAATTCATGCATTTTGCGTTGCTACAGTTGGCTTTGAATCCTCAACTGGCGTTGAAAATTCAATGTTAGTATAATTTTTCGGTCAATTATTTATAGTAAGTGTAATTGTTAGGCCTAGATAGCTGGGTTGGTAGGGTGTTGGATTCGCATCCCTTGTGCTGCGAGTTGGAACCTGCCAGTCGAAGATTCTCCGTGTGTGATGGATATTAACCACTGGGGCCACTGGGTCAGAAGAGATCATTCTCTGTTCCAGATATAAATTACGATCTGTGGATGAACGAATGAAGTTCGCCCCGTAAAAAGGGGTTGATACGTGAGTAAGCTAGAAGTCTGACTTCAGCCCTCGGGTGCTCAGGGCTCCATACCCTCAGCAACTTTTCCCCGAGGGGCACCTCGTCATGGGGGATGAAATCCTTCCGGTATGGTGGTTCGATCTCAACAACTCGGAGAGTACACTAATAGGTGGGTGTGAGGCACCTCCCATCGATGACGGAACGTACTTCTTTCGGGGAGGGCCGTATCGTGGGCGATGATGGCCATTAGGACTCAATCATAGTTCCCGCTAATTGCTGTTGCGGCGGTCCGGTCATTCAGTTCCTATGGTTAATCCATGTGCCTTCGTGGCAGGTCGGACAGTTTATCTTTGACTTAACCTCTGAAGCTACTGCACCTCTCCTTCGTTGTAAAGTGGAACATGAGAACAACAACAACAACTAATAGCTTCCTCCATCCGATTCATGATCCTTGCCCTTGACTTACATTAATTCAGAAGAACATGGGCAGCTTTTCGCTTTCTGATTCTTAAAGAAATGAAATCTGAAGAAGATAGATACTCTGTAGTCATTTTCGTCATGTGACCAAAATTCAAAATTAAAATTTTTGACCAAAAATACGATTGATGTAGCCTAAAATGGGAAGCTAATTTCACAAAGAAAGTTTAAACTTGAATTTCTAAGTACTGAATAAAAACGTCAGAAAGCAAAGTAATCATATTTGTAAATGCAGGCAAGGGAATTGAATAGAACAGTTTTTGAAATTCTTATTCATTAGATTTGTATCAGTAAAAATTGTCAGTGAAATATTAAAAATATTAAACAAAAGGGAAAATTTTAAAGAAACGTGATAATATTGTTTTTATGTGAATTTTGAAATGTAGTATGACATCATGAAGTCAATTATATTAATTGGGGGTCAATGAATGTGGTACAGCAAGCTCAATTTTTCTGTTCATATCTCAGTTTAATCAGCAGTTATTTTTTCTTTGATGCCAAATATACACTTACAATAAAGGTACATATATAAGGGTGTTTCAATACTCTGTTTACAAATTTTTAGTTGGACAAATGCCTAAGGAGATTGATATTATACAGAAAAGCAGGATCGGAAAGCGATTTTTTTCTTGCCACCACACAGAAAGCAGGTGAAATGAACACATGTAAGTTGGCGGTAAGCTCTTTATTAATTGCAGTAGATAAACCTGTGAAATACAAGAGCTTACAGAATCTCAAAGTCTCTCAAGATTTATCATATACTTTTCATCATCAGCTCACGAACTCATGAATATTCTAGAAGATTATAGGCTGTCTTGGTTGTCCCATCAATTTAAAAAATACACACAAAACCTAAAACACTTTTTGCGTATTTATCGTGCTACTAAGTTTCCAGACGACTTCCAGAAAAGGTAAATAAGATGGAGTAAGCTCGGCGATCAGGTTGGCCAGGGTATGAATTTTCTATACCTAAAACAACATATTATTTTAAGTGTCAGTTTAAATACTGGTAAATGTCATGACTGAAATGGTATATCATTTTACTCGAATCACATATCAAAAGAAAAAAAAACGACTTAAAATATTTTTATTGTATGATTTCTCACACAAACATTCGATTATTCTCTTTTTAGAGATATTTAGGAATGAAATACATATATGTTAAGTGGCTCCCTAATTTTTAGTTGTTGATTGATTCTTAGAGGCCATTTATTGACTTTGACAATAATCCCATTTATTGACTCATTATTGACTCTATTGATTCTTACACGCACTTTATTGCATAAATTATTCTCCGGCCATCCATATCGGTATTATTCCATTTCATCTTTCAATGTTTTATCTTCTCCTTAATTAGTTCATTGTAGTAGTGGAACACTCTCTAAAACTAAGAAAGCAGAATAATCGAAAAAAGGGGTAATAATTAACATACTTTTATTGAATTTTGCCTATTTTTCGAACTAATACAGTCGATGAGAGTTAAAAATTCAAAGAACATGCTCTATACTGACTAGGAAAAAGGTTCAAAAGGGGGAAAAGCCAAGAAAGTAATGCACACCCAAAAGAAGAAAATAAAATCTGAGTAAGAAGTCCCATTCCCAAGTATTAGAACATTTTATACAAATGTATGAAAATATATCTGTAATTTCCAAGCTTCCTAGATAAACTGCGAATATTGCGCTTTTATTTAATATTTGTTTCAAGGTGTGAATTAACTTTTATCACTTTGGTGGTGCTTTAAAATTCACCTATTTCTTTGCTTTATAAGTGTCGTGTAGTCATTAAAGTCGACTAGATAAACCACGTTTTTCAGGCCTTTCAATGACCCTAGATACGTGATTTTTGCGTGTTTAAAAGCGAAAAAGTATTTACAAGCCCATGGAAGTATCTGCAGGAAAGGGTCACACTGGGGCACACAGTGTGGATGGGCACACGAAGACAGAGATTTCCGTGCATTATCGCGATGAAGTGTTGTTAACGAGGTGGAAGCGGCAGCAGAGTCAGCATTTTAAAGTCTCTTTTAATATTTCGTTCGGCATTTTTTTTTCTTCTTCTCTTCTTTTTTCTCCTTCACATTTCCGCTCCTTTTTTTTATCTCATCATTTTTATCCGTGGATTATCGGAAGTTGTAATGAGATTCGCTCGTTTGAACGGAACTGCTGAATCATTTTCGGAAGCTACTGACAGTCGCATGTTTCCTGTTTGGATTATGAGTGGGTTTTTTAAAAAGCTGAAACTGGGGTCGGGATGTTATGATTGTTGATGAGATCAGAATAAAGCACTAATTATTGGATCTGAGGTATTTTAAGAAGCGAACGATTATTGAATTCTGGAAAAAAAAAAGCTCAATTTTTGACTAATTAAGGATGGATTCACTTTGTTAAATTATATTGTAAAGCTAAAAGAGATGGCTATTTAGGAAAAAAAATCTTAATATTATGCCTTCTGAACAAAATAAGGACTGTTTTTAATTATAAGAACTTAACATAAAACAGGACCTTAAACTTGACATCCTTCGAGCTTGAAACCATAAATCTGAGAGTAAATTTCCACAGGAATTTTTTTAGTGGGAATGGCCAGAATTTAGTACTATTACGAACCCAAAAATCTCTAGATTAATAGAGGTTTTTCTCAATCATACAGAGTGCCCTAAGAAGCTTTTATAGACTTTATGGATAGACCAGTTATACATGATTAAATCCTTTGCGCATCCAAATATAAAGTCGCAAATGAAAAGGGTGACATCTACTGGATACTCTTTGTCAGGGAATTGAATAATAAACAAGTAATATAATTTTTTGAAGTCAATTCCTACTTATGTCGACAAAGAAATTTTTTATTTTAGTTACTTTTTAATGAATAGTTACAATTAATATAAAAAATTTATCAAAAAAATTATTGATTTTTTCAAGAATTGAACTCGCATTCTTCACGTGAAAAATATTGAAATCCTCGCCTTTTACCAATTGAGCGACTTACTGTTCCAGTTTTCATTACAAATTGCTAAAACTCTATTTAAAGTATTACAAATTAAATTCAATTAAATTAATGAATTAATATTTTTAAAAACTCTATTAACATTTAAGTATCATCCACTATAAGTTTAAAAAATGTATTTGAACTTGAGTGGATGAATATCGGCGAAGCTTGCCCATGGCAAGTGCCACTAACAACAACAACAACAACAACAGCAAAAAGGATAAACCAAACAATATGTTCAGTAAAGTTTTGATAGAATACAAATTCGTTACATAGCCACAACATATTTCACTAAAACAAAACATTACAAGTCGTATATAGCATGCCAAATACAAATACAAGTATGATGCTATTATCAATGACAAGCCCTTGAAATATTAAAGAAAATACCACCATAATCTATGCATGTCTTATTCGTATCATTTTTCACTTAATTCCTCAACAAAGAGCCCCTTTTAGCGCTCGTCTTTTATATTTGTGACTCCTCATTGTATCCAAAAATGACTCATAACTGTACTAATTTTCCCTTAAATTTGTGAGATAGTGCTGTATATCCTGGAGATGAGCTCTAAAAGCATTAGACAAACACAGCTCTTAGTGTTTTCATTTCTAAGGTATTCAATGTCAAATATTTTTCAAAAATACTGACTATTACAAACTCTGTCATTCTAATGCATTCAGGATCACATGCGTTTTCTGCCATTTTTACTTCATCTATATAGTTAAATAAATTTAAATGATAAATAATTTTTACTTCATCTAACAAAACTATCTCAGGAAAAATTATTTATCATTTAAATTCGTTTAATCATGAAAAACAACTCTTGTATTCAAAAATCCAAGTCCATAAACCTCCTAATAAATTTAAGTCGTATCATTACTGTCTAAATTTACAACAAACAGGAAGATTTTATTACAAACCTTATGATTCCAAAAAAAACTTTTTCTGATGGCATTTGCGATATTGTAGCTAAACATTCTTTTTGAAGATGAGCTTTTTTTTGAGAAGCGTGTGCGCAAAGAGAATTTTTTTAAAAATTGTACAACAAGTGTTTTTGAATTTTTTGATAAACTGCTTCTAAAATATTAAAAAAATATTGATGAAAAAATCAATTGATTTTGTAATTGATTTTTTTAAAACTTTCTGATATACGAAGTAATATAATCGAAAAACACAAATGTACATCGAAATATGTTTTAGATCTACTTGAGTCTGAAATAAGTATTTTTGTCTTGTATATCTCTGCCTTCTGTAAACGTCACTCTTAAACAGAATGAAACCAACACATGAAATTTGATATTCAATCTTCTTTTCACTCACATTTTGAGGGCTCGAAAACACAAAAATCAAAGTGAGAAAAATTTGGCATTTTGTATTGACACGGAATTATACATCAATATCAAATGAAATTTGTCAACTGAAAATTCTCCAATATACACACTCAGTACTTAAACCACCCTCTGTAGTTAAACGCAGAGTATGTCTTATGAAAATGAATATACGAAAAAAGTGAGGTTATAAAATCGCAGGAGAAAGATAAAAATCCAGAATTTTAGCTGTATTAAAGTACCAATGTAAAGCAACAATAGGGCTATTTTGGAGTGGATCTCGTAATTTTGAGTCACGGTCAGATGACGAGGCCAACACCTGAGCTCTCTCCACGCCAGACTTGCTGGGGGGCGTTTGGCAATCGGATTTAACGTGTAGCAGACACCCTTAAACGGTGGTTCTTTGGCAGAATCGGGGCTTGGACCTGAAACCCTACGGCTCACGAGCTGAATCCTTACCTCCAAGATACCACGTCCCGTAAAGATTCAGAGTTATTTTCATTCTCAAATCACGGAAATCTATTTTGGAAAAACAAAATACGTCTTATTATAAAGATGGATGCACGAAAAAGTTGAGGGGAGAGCAATTCCATTAATTAACACATTAAGGACCACTCACGAGTTTTCTCGTGTTTCACGTTCCCTCTGTTGCAGATCGCTCACGAGTTTTCTCGTTTGATGATTTTAGAAAGTACAAGTTTGCTCCAAAATGAGCTGTCTCAAGCGTATGTCTTACAGATTTATTTGCGGTCTTCAATGTGTTAAGTTATAAAATTGTAGTACAAAGAAGAACTAAATTAGAAAAAAGTTTTAAGTAAAAAAACGAAATCGAAATTAGAGAGAAAAAAAAAAGAAACAATGAATCCGGCCTGAAGACTTTTTCAAGGGTCACACTGAGGCAGGAATTCAAACCAGGGATTCCTGGTTTGAATCCCTGCCTGAGAGTGACCCTTGAAAAAGTCTCCAGGCCGGATTCATTGTATCTTTTTTTTTTCTCCTTTCGATTTCGAGTTTTACTTAAAATTTTTTGCTAATTTAGTTCTTTTCATTTGTGTTCTAGTTGTAGCAGCACTAGCGCTCTCTAAATACAATGTTCTTTTAGACATTATGGTTCAGACAATTTGTTTAAGTAAACTAATATTTTTTGCAAATTGTTTTTCTTTGACATGATATAGTATAAAGACGAATTATTTTCCTTTTCAAATGATTAAAATCTATTAGTAACACCATCGTTCTGTGGATGAGAATTTTTTCATGAAAATTCTTATGCAGGAAGAAGACTATTGTGGAATTATAAATTCTTATATAATCAACAAAACTTAAAATTTGTATAAAAAAAAGAAGAAGGATATACGAATTGTTTCCTATTGATGCAACTATTTTAGAAAAGTCATAGTTATAATTATAACTAGTTCATTTTTTATTTCTTGATGAAAACAGGAATAGAAAGTCTCAAGGAAATATATCTTTTATTTGTGTTGTACTGTCTGTAGTAGTTAAAAAAAGATCAAAATTACCAAATTTAGAGTAATTCTTTTCAAGTTAGAAAGAAAAAAACTCTTTTTTCTTTATTTTAACAAACTTTTATAAACTCTTTTATTATAAAGAAATAAGAAAAAGTATCCAGACCATCTAGAATCTATAAATTATGTTCCATGTAAAAAAAAAATCCTATTATTTTCATACATTTGTACACCTTAACTACTTAATTAATTTGTCCGTGTGTCTAATAGACATTGAATTATCGTATTGTTAAATTTATAAACTCAAATTCAGTCATTCATAGACCTTAAAATGCTATGCAAAAATATAATGGAATAAATAACTCCACATGCGTTCCATTAACTCTTTCTTGAATTAATACCATAAGACATTCCCTTAAAAGAAAGTTTTATCCATTTAGACAGTAAATTAAACTAACTAGTAAGTGGTTAAAATATCAAAAGTTAAACATTTTGACGATCATTTTAGAAATGAACTAGATTCTAATATTAGATATGTGAAAAAGCATTCCTATTTTGTACCATATTTCTACATTAAAGCATATATAATTACATCTATAGATTTTTATACTATATATAGATAAAGCATATTTTATTACATAAGAACCATAGTTCATTTATATTTTATTACATGCGAACTACAGTTCACTTATATTTTATTACTCACGAACTATAGCTTATATATAACTTTATTATGTATGAACTGTAGTTTATGTATATTTTCGAGCATTCTTGAATTTTATTCCGTACTCACATCCCAAATTGATGTGAATGCTAGACAGTGCAATGATCCTATTAGCCTTCATATAAATTTATGCTTTTTACACGTGTCTACATAAAGATTTCAATTCTGCGGGTAGAATTTATAGCATGGTTGCTTGTTCATTGTGTTTGATGATTAAGTGTTATGCTTATTTAATTGCGCATTTTCATGCTGTTTTATAACTTACATAAATAATCATGCTGTCCGTAATGAAAATCATTTAATTTCAGGTATTTTATTAAAATAAATCAGTGAAAACAGAAATATTGAATTTCTGAAATTTTAGGCATTCCGAAGCTTCAGCTAATTATTAAAAAAATAAGAAGATTTGAGTACATATTATCAAAGTAAGTACTCATTGATTCTCCAATAAAAAAGGCAGTTTCCAAATCATTTCATAAAGGTAACTTAAAAAAAAAATCCTAATAGTTTTATGAAACAAAGGAACCTGGAATCTTGAATACTACAAAACCTTTTATACCGCATTTTTTATGTAAACAATAATACAAATCCGAATTTTAAATCTTAAGAGGACTAATAAAACAGCGGCAGGGGTCTCCTCAAAATCCCCCGCAAATACTGCTCCCCTCAACTTAATTACTATGAGTATGACAGAGAACGTCTTGTATGGGGTACAACAATCACAAAATATCAAACCTTGGCTTGAATTTAGCATTTTTACTGAATTTATATTGCTATCCTTGGCGAGTTTTTTGGCGATTAATTCCTGACATAGGGTTAATAGTATCCGAAATACGAATTTGTGTTTTAGATGCCTTTTCTCCAACCGATTGAAACCAAAATTTGGCACAGAACTGCAATTGTAGTACAAAATTAAATACAATTTTCATTTATACAAATCACAGAGCTTTTGAGCAAAAATACACATTGACGGCCAACCCCTCGACGGAAATGATTCCAAATTTGACTTGTCTTTACATTTCAAATATTGATTATGCATTTCAAATATTATTTATTTAGCTCTTTATATTTTTAAAGTTTTTCTCGGAGAAGTACACATCGATTGACGGTTAACTCTTTGTAGAATTTTCCACAAAATTAAATATGTCTTCAGAATTTTATTCATTTAACTCTCTTCGTATAGTAGTTGCTGTGTTAACTTATATTCGATAGACAGATTGAACTTTTAGCAGGTTAGAAAGATTTTCTCTAAATAAATTTTACTCAAAAATTTAGAAATTTGTAGTAAAAACCATATACCAAATTCCATCCATCTCGTTCAAAGAGTGTTTGAGTTATCTTTGTCACAGACAGAGAGACATAATACCAAAAATGTGTTTTTCGAACTCAGGAAGGTCTAAAACGTTGAAATTCGCCAAAATCTCGAGTTCAAATCTTTTGACGATTATGATACTTTTTATTTACTTCATATACGAGAAAGTAAAACTACTTTGATTTTCCCAAACACAAGGAAGCTGTCAACAATTGGTAATTCAATGAATAATAAATCACTGTGAAATGGGATCTTAATATTTGGGATGGGAACGTAGGGAGTGTAATATTGCTCAATAATGGGAGCATAATATTGCTCAATAATGGGAGCGTAATATTGCTTAATAATGGGAGCGTGATATTTATCAATAATGAGAGCGTAATATTGCTCAATAATGGGAGCGTAATATTTATCAATAATGGGAGCGTAATATTTATCAATAATGGGAGCGTAATATTGCGCGATAATGGGAGCGTACTATTGCTCATAGCCACAGAGGAACATGTGGTGGCAGTCAAGGTTTCTACCGCTTCAATTATCAATCTCAATTGAAAGTGTCAGAAAACTGATGATGTTTATGACATAAAATTTTTGAATATATAGTATAGCAGATAGAGTAAAACGCGTGTATTAAAATATTATTAAAGCCGTCGTCACATCAGTCGTTGGGGACGGATTCAAGTTTCAGCCGTATCGGGCACAGCGATAGTTAGATCTGTGTTTATGAATACTTAAAAAATACTAACATTAATAATTTTTTTCTCATCCAAGATCATTTACTTACACGAACTGCTAATAGGGAGCAAGGAGAAACGCTTCCTTTTTGTTTTGACATTATTAGCGAAAATGGGACTTGATACGTCGTAGCCATAGGAAATCCTGCGTAGAGAGGAAACACACTTTAAATTTAATGACACTCTAAATATATGAAATTACCATGCATGGACCAAAGCAAATCCGCGTTTTTTCTCAGGATATGAAAAACATTATTATGAAAAAAAATATGGCATTAAAATATAAACTCTGAAACAATGAATGATTTTGTCAATTAATGCTTATTAAAAAGTAATAGAAGTAGAAACTTTGTATTAGTTTATGAAACTATTTTGATTTTTAATCAAAGCTTGGCTCGCATCCCTTTTTTAAAAAATAAAGATACGTCATATGTTTACAATATATGACAAGTATCAGCTTTCACATCGTCAGAAAGCAAAAAAATTATTTTTTCTCTACTAATCCTATTTGCTTCAATTGTATTTTATAATATTTCTCTTGTGCTTCCCCTTCAATCTTAGTCTTTTACTCAACTCAATTTCCCTTCAAAACATATGTGGTATAATGTATGAAATTTAAACAGAATCAAAACATAAATATAAAGATCGTGTGTTTTTGATATATTATGAAATGTAACTCTTTAGTATATTAACATAATAAGAAATCCAATTTGGTTCTTTTTAAGCTTTAGTCCGCCGGCGTGCTGTCATAGAGGTAGCGCGTTTCCTCCATGATCTGGGCGTCCTGGCTTCGAGACCCGGTTGGGGCATGATTGTTCTTCTGTGCTCTATCTGTAAGGTGTATGAATGTGCTCCTCTGTAAAAAGGGGCTGTGCAAACGATTGTGATGAGTATGTAGCTAATTCTTACTCTTGGCCTTAGTTGGCTCTACTTCAAAAACAAAAGACGCTCATTCGGTTTAAAATAGCTGATGACCGTCAGCGCGCTTGTCCATGGCAAGTGCCATTAGTAACAACAACAAACTTTAGTCCCAACTCATTCTCCATATAATAAAGAGAATCTAAATGTTCCCAATATATGACAGATGTCAACTGCTCATGTTCACTGACAGTGACCTAAACACTATTACGCATTTTTTCTCTCATAATTGCGCTCTGTCGCATATTTAATTTCTCTCATGGTATTGTTTCATATTATTTATTTTATGGGCTTGATAATATTGGCTTGATCTCTAATGTCATTTTAACGAATACATCTATATCAGCAACCTTTAATAACTGACCTAGACTTACTGATTCAACTTTTCCAAAGAATTTTAAGCTATTTACAGAACTTGGGGCTTTTTTTAGGTCATTTCCAGAATTGGCCACCGTGACCTGGTGGTAAGGTTTCTGTTTCACATCTGGTGGTTATATTAAAGAAGATAGATCTGATAATATTGAAGAAACGCTTTGCAAGCAGGCCTTACGCACGTCAAATCCGCTTTAGTCAAATATCTTCCCTCGGTTTCAAAGCAGAAGTTCGAGAGAGTGGTGTCAGCTCAGGTGTCGCCCTCGTTGTCTGACCAGAGTTTAATATTATGAGGTCAATTCCAAAATAACTGCAGTATTGCTAAAAGGGACGTTAATATAACTAAACTTGAGTCCAAAATTTATTTATTATTATTATTTATTTTGACATGCCAAAACAAAAATAGTGATATTTTCCCATATTAAAAAGTTTCGAGTTTGTGCCTGACCTGACCATAGGATTCTATAGCCACAATATAATCTTGTTTATTTTTTCTGTCCAGTTAAAGAATATAAAGATATAGATTTGGCTCTTTTGATGCAGAAATGCTGTTTCTGCTTGTATTGCATTGAATAATCACTTTTTATTTTTAGAACAAATACTTATAGATCTTATATTCGCCTCTTTGAAAAAGTAGACTTGTCTGTTTTTCCCTCAGTTACATAACATGTATTAGACTTAAATGTCCCTGTTCTGGCATGGTTGTTCTTCTGTGTGCTATCTATGAGGTGTGTGACTGTGCCCCACTGTAAAAGGGGGCTGGGCAAGCAAACGTGGTGAGTGTGTAGTGAAGTCGTACTCTTGGCCTTAGTTGGCACCACTTCAAAAACAAGAGTCGCTCCTTTGGGCTTAAATCTGCTGCTGTATCAGCGGGGGGCTTGTCCATGGCAAATGCCATAAGTAACAACAACAGCAGACTTAAGTGTTCCCCATGCTGAAGCCTAATAGTTACGGGGATTGTGTGGCACATAATAGTAATTAGGCCTTTTGCAGGATGTCTGAGAGAATAATTAATTGGATAACAATTTACAAATTAATAAGTAAATTATGCATTTTATTTGAGCATGTTCTTAATAACAAGTGAGAACTTTCAAAATGGGAATGCTTATACCTAAATCTGTTTTTTTTAATATAGATTTATATTCGCATCTTTGAAAAAGGAGACTTAACTATTTTTCCCTCAGTAATATAACATGTATTAGACTTAAGTGTTCCCCACGCTGAAGCCTAATAGTTACGGGGATTGTGTGGCACATAATAGTAATTAGTCCTTTTGTAGGATGTCTGAGAGAATAATTAATTGGATAACAATTTACTAATCAATTAGTAAATTATGCATTTTATTTGAGTATGTACTTAAGAACAAGTGAGAACTTTCAAAATGGGGATGCTTATACCTAAAACTTTTTTTTTCAGGGAAAGCTCGAACCCTTCGAAACGCTGCGAACTAAATGGTGGACGAAGAAACCAGCCCTTCCTTTTCATTTTCCAGTGTGATCCTTGGCATCAACCGAGACACCTGACAGTTATTTGCACTCTCCCTCATCCTGATGATCCGTCCTCGATTTATCTTCTCTCATCCTTTCTGGCTCGGACTGGGACTCATTTTCTCTTATCTCTATGGGTAAGTCAAATGCCACAGTCACGAACACCTCAAGGAAACGCTAGTGATAAACGCACACTGATGTTCTCAATCAACATTTACAAAACTTTTCGGCTCTTTTAGGGGTGGTAACAACAATATTAAAAAAATGGTGAAGGTAGAACAAAGTGAGGACACATTCGGCTTAAAGATGAGGGATTTGGGGAGGTTTAAAGGCCCTTGGTACCTGCCTACCAGAAACCAGCAAAGATAAATATTTGTAGAAGTTTTCGTTAAACAAAGCCAACTATGACAATTAGAATCATATTATACTGTATCTCAGACACTATTTATTGATGATAATCAACTCCAAGAAAAATATAATTTCCCAACAGAACTTTTAGAGAAACAATTCATTCATAATGCTGGAAATGTAACATAAATTTAAGATGAAGTGTTGAAATGTCATAAAAAATATTACTTAGAAACGAAATTAAGAGTTTCTAGTTACATTCATTCATTTCTAAATGAATGGAAACGCTTCAGGGCCTATTACTAAGATGGATTCGAAGGTAATTAATCATATGCCAAAGTTTTTACCTTCAGTAACTAGAAACCCGAAATAGCATATTTTACCACCCAACCACAAGAGATTTAAAAGATAAACCGCAATAACTGTATTTCGGTTTCTCAAGTTATTTGCGGTTGACCTCAGTTCAAGGCTATTATAAATAACATAATATATATAATTTTATTTAATGACTTTTTAAAATTGCCATAGAAGGTAAAAGCAATAACTGAAAATATCTCTTTCACTCTAGTAACCCGAATATTTTTTTTTTATCCTAAGGCAGAAAAGTGGAAAAATTCCTATATGGCTTAAAATCCTCATTTCATATTTCTAGTTTGATTAATTTTTAACAGATTTACTTCCATGGCTGAAGCTTGATATATAGACAACTTATTTAATTACATGACCTCCTTTTTTGCTACCTGTGAATTACAGAAGAAAAGTTGGTCATCACATCAGATAAATGGTTCAGTACAATTAGATAGGTCCATGAACTATAGGTAAAATGCATGACAATGGACACGTAAAAAGAGTCACAAAATCGTTTGTAAACTTAGTCATATAGTAACAAACATAAAAAGGTCTTTCACAAGAAAAGTCTTCGCATCCCTTGGACTGCGAGTTCGAATCCGCCATTCGAAGACTCTTCGTGTGTGCGTGCGTGCGTGTGTGTATGTGTGTGTGTGTGTGTGTGTGTGTGTGTGTGTGTGTGTGTGTGTGTTGGACGTTAAATCTATCGTAGTCACAAAGTCGTCCATATCAAGAGTAATACCATTAGGAATACTAGGTTAGAGGTGATCACCCTCTGTTACAGATCTAAATTACGATCTATGGATGAATGAAGGAAATGCATTAATGAAGTTCTCTTCGTAAAAAGGGTTTATGACGTGTATCAGCTAGAAGTCAGATTCCTGTCCTCAGGTGCTTAGGGGTCCATGAGATGCTTCCGGTTTGGTGGTTGGATCTCGACATCCTTAAAGGGTACATTAATAGATGGGGGTTAGACTCATCCCATCGATGACTGGACGTACTTCCTACGGGGAGGGTTGTATCGTGGTTGTTGATGGCCATTAGGACTGAGCCATAGTTCCCACCAGTTTTGCTGTTGCGGTGGTCGGGTCATTTCGTTTTATGGTTAAACCGTGTGCCTTCGTGGTGGGTCGGAGAGTATGGTTTACCTTCAGAAGCTACTGCACCCCTCTTTCCGTTGTAAAGTGGAACACGAGAACAACAACAAGAAGAAGAAAATTCTTTTATCAGTAAGTAAGAAAGAAAAAAAATCTTCAAAAATTGATGACGAAAAATTCGGAATAGCCTGAAATATTCGAATCAAATTGTAATTGCAATCATATTTATAATGTTCTCTGATTTTTATAGAATAAAAATTCAGGAGTTATTTTCTTCTTCTTCTTCCTACACTATTTTCTGTATTTTCTGGTTTTTTGTTAAAATTGGAGGTCTAAATCAAAAATCGGAATAGCCTGCGGCGAAGATCGAAATATTCTAAATAAATTGTAATTGTAATTCATATATCGCTTTCTAATTTTTATAACATAAAAGTTTGGGATTTTTTTGTTTCCTATGATATTCTTTGTGGTTTCTATCTTCTATTATTTTCTTAGCCTCACACTTTTACGATTTTTATTAAAATTATTCTCCTTTCTCTTTGATACACCGACAAAAATTTTGTATTATTATTTTCTAGATTTTTTGGCTTTATTTCTTATGGCATTTGTAATGGCTAAAAAGTGGCTTAAAATTTAAAAATCTTATTTGGGGATGGAACACGTTCGTGATGGTGCGTTAGCACACGCCATTCGTAGATTTCTATAAAGCATTCATTAGATTTCATCAGTAGGAATTCTTTAAATTTGCATCCATATTCTAAAAAATCGTATTAAGTTTCATTTCGACGAAAATTACCGTCAGTTAATATCCTAGATTTTTAAGAATAAATACTCTAACTTGTACATAACCAATATATTTGATATTCCTTTTAAAACATTTACTTTCTTGCTCATTATAACAATATCCCTATTTTAAGGGCAAATTTTTTAAATTGCTGTCATTTTATAATGTTTTTATTTCTTACGTTAATTCCTTTTTTCAGCAAAAATATAGATATATGTCATAGGTAGACTCTCCACCACGAAGGCACACGGATTAACCATAAAACTGAATGACCGGACCACCGCAAACAGCATCACTAGCTGGAATTGTGGTTGAGTCCTAATGGTCATCACCGGCCATGGTACAACCCTCCCAGTAGGTAGTACGTCCTTTCATCGATGGGAGGAGTTCAACCCACACCTATTAGTGTACCCTCTAAGGGTGGCAAGATCCAACCACCATTCCGGAAGCATCTTATCTTCATTACGAGGTGCCTCCCTGGAGGAAATGTAGAAACATAAACAAAACCATCTTTCTTAGCTGTAATAAATAGGACGACTGCACAGTACATAATATTTATTATAGTACAGAAGTAGCTGGAGCTGCAACTTTGTCCTTTTGATACATGCATGGTAGAATTCAAGGCGAATGTCTAGAAACTGTTTCCTATTTGTTTGTTTTATCTTTGAAGGCAGGGCACCAGTTTTGTTGTTGTTTGTCAAAGCTTTTTTAGAGTCTTCATGTACAAGAACAGAATAATAAACTTTACAATTACACACAATTACGAACATTAAAACACAGTGAAATGTCAGATTCCTCGCATTCCGATTTGTTATTCCGTCTAATACGTTGGTTGGTTTCATTTGGTTGCCATTGGTCGAAGGTAACCAGTATACATTTGCTGTACCGATTTCATTTTTATTTTAAACCAAAAATTGATCTAATTATAATTTTAAATATTTTAAATTACTGCTTGTTAGATTTGTAACCAGGCACTTATCGATTTTGTAATATTGAAAAACCACGTTTACTAGTTCAAAAATATTCATACATAAACAGTCAGTAGTATGCTATACTGTAAATTTTAACAAGTGGGTAGAGTTGAGTTGGGTAAAGGCCCATATTGGGATATATGGTAATGAAAAGGCCGATCAATATGCAAAGGTGGTGGCATAGAAAAAGAGTGTGGATATAATTTTCCCCAAATCTAATGGTGTCTTAAAATGGGAATTGAGAGAAGAAATTAAGCTACAATGGTTTAATGGTATATGTCCAAAAAAGGAAGAGTAACTTACAATTTAAATCCTAATCCAGAAATAAAAATAAGAATATACCATCCACAGGTAATCCAAATTATATCAGGACATAAGAGATTCCCTGCATATTTCCAAAGATTTGGAAGAATGCAGGAAAATAAATGCATTTGTGGAGGAATCGGTACTGTTGACCATTATTTAAAGGAATGCACAGAAATCTCCGAACATAGAAAACATCTGCAAGTTGAAAATAATGGCTTGAGTTCAGTACTGATTGTACCAAGTAATCTTAGGACTCCGAAGGACATGATGTCTAAAATTGTCAGTTTTTTGCCAATTGTTAGAAAGTTTGTAGAGGAGGAGATGGTCAGTATTTGACCACTTCGGAGCCAATCATCTCGAAGAGAATATCAGTTTGACAGATTTGGTCAATGTAAGGATGGACATTGCTATAGTCCACAGTCGGCCACAAAAATTCCTGTCGATGCTGCTACGTTCAGTGGTGGCAGGATGGTCGGCTATACACGAGAAGAAGTAGCAAACTATACTATAATAGAGATTAAAAGCTTTATCAATGATGAAGTATATAGTTGTCCACTGAAACCGAATATCACAATAGGGAATTAGATTTAGATGGTAAGCTGTAGATAGTTTATATACATACAAGTAGTTTTATAGTTATATCAATTTTTATATCATATTATTTAACTATTTAAAATTTGTTTACTTCAGCTTTTCTTATATAATAAATTAAGAGGTCTATTTTTGCATCAGTTCGACAAATATTTTTAATAAACGCTCATTAAAATCCGAAGCAATTATATATGAATTACTATGAGAATTTAAATATTTATATTATTGTAATTCTATATTATACGTATAAAATGAAGTAGAAAAATAATTTCCTTATAATGCAACAATTAAATTAATTCAAGTATATTATCAATTGTGGCAGAAATTGGCTTGCAAAATCCTATTTTGATAAGGCGCATATTTGCAAAATTATAAGGCGTCAATCTGAGAACAGGTGACTTTTTTTTTCTTTGCTACTTAGTAATTCTATTAGGTAGATCTTTTTGTTGGGCTACAGGTGCTCAAAATCTTAGCTGCGGTTCTGATGGAGCTCCAAATTACTTTAGCCCCAGGGTAATCAAGTTTGCTAAGATGATCCAGCTGATTAGATTATATCTCGATACGTAAGTGAGCCTTAATTTTACCCCAAATTACCCTAACCCAAGGCACTCTGTTTAGCGGTATAGACGATTAGATGGTATCTCGACTGGTAAGTGAATCTTAAAATAAATCTCTTGATTTTAAATATTATCTAGTAATTTTTTTATTTTTTAATCTGCCAATAATATTAATGTTCGCTTTTATACATTTTATTTTATTTTGTGTGTTTTTATTTGGCTTGTCTCATGCTTTTATATGACATGATTAAATTCTAAATGTTTGCTTCTCGCTTTTTCATTTTTATACACGATTGTCTAAAAAAAATTTCTAAAAAAAAATCACAGATTTATGATGCCTTCAAAACGGGTCATAATTCACGTTATCATGTAATTAATCAGTTACAAGCAGCAAATAAATCGGCAACAAGTGTTTTTTTTTTTTCTGATTCCAAGTTTCATTTGTAGAATTTCATTTTTACAAAATGAAATATCAGTCACCACCCCATTTAATGGCTCATTAACAAATTTATATTTCCCTGTCCTGCATACAAGTTTTTTGTTTAATTCTCAAGAGGAAAACTTAACTGAAATGCACAAAAAGTATTCGTTGCTTAGGGCAGCAGTACTTCATTCTCATCTAATATTTCATTGAACAAACTTTTATTATCTTCAATCGTCAATAGATGGCGCTAACATACTCAGGAATTTTTGACTTTTGGTGAAAATGAAAACTGAGAGAATTGCAAACCGTTCTTTTCTTCTTATTATTTCCTACGGAGTTATGGTATATTCTGCATAATAGATTTCAAGTGAATTATTTACATTTAAAATGAATTAGAATTATTTGCATTTAAAATGAATTAGAATTATTTGCATTTAAAATGAATTAGAATTATTTACATTTAAAATGAATTAGAATTATTTGCATTCAAAATGAATTACGCTATTTTTTATCCACTTAAACAAATAACTAGGAAAATTTGCGGCATGGAAGAATTTATAAAATTAACATAATTAAAATAAAATTTGATTTTGTCGACTAAATAATTAGTTTTAAAATTAAATATTTATAAAAATGAGATTTCACGTAGCATTTATTAAACTGCCTTTCTTGTATTTATGGAAAATAGGGAATGCCAAAACAAATGTTTAATAATGAAAATAATTAAAGGAGATTTTTTGGTTTCAACTACATGGTTATAATAAATTTATTAAAGCTGCTATTTAACTATTGTCTTATTAACTTTTGCTTTTAACTAAAATTAAAATTTGTGAAATATGAATTAAATACTTGATTCATAATTGTCCTACTTCCTTCTAAAGAATGAACAAAATGCTTCAATTGTTGCATTGAAAAAATGACTTTCTGGGGTTGCAGCATTTCATTTTTTAAATGTAAATAATACAGTAAAATAGCTAATCCTCCTCAAATTATGCGTGTATCTATAAACACTGTTTTTTTTAAATTCTTCTTTTTTTCTTATTGTTTTTAAAAAGCTCACATGTCAATTTTTCTTCTGATAGATTCTTGTTTTTATGTATATTATTTCAGTTTCATTTGATTTATTAACATATCAGAACATGATGTTGCATTTGGGATGAGGTTCTTGAAGTCAACAAAAATCCGTAGGTGAAAAATAAAAATTTTATTATTTGCACGAGCATCTCAAAAAAAAATTATCAGCTTTTAATAACGTGTTGCCATTGCATTAATAAAAGCTCTGATATAAAAAAAGATTAAAACGAAATCTGCTATGCATATTTCAATGTATCATGTCAGAACATAATTTCTTCCCGAGTGTGTGGGGGCTGAGCTCGTTAAATTTGTCGTGGTCACAAAGTCCTCCATGTCCAAAGTAACACACCTGGGGGACCTGGGGCAGAGATAATCGTGCTCTGTTCCAGATATAAATTACGACCAGTGGATGAATGAATGAAAATGCATGAATGAAGTCCTCTCCGTAAAAAGGGCTGTGACGTACTATTGGTCTTAGTTGGCGCTACTTCAAACAAGAGAAGCTTATTTCGGCTTAAAATCCGCTGAGGCATCAGCGGACTTGTCCATAGCAAGTGCCATAAGAAACAACAACAAAGCATAATTTCTTGAACTGCCAAGCACTACGTGCTCGTGCAAATTAAATTATATTTTTATTCGTTTTAATTGCTTCATTGAATTTGTAACTTTATTATTGCAAACGATCAAACAAATTTGTCTCACATTTATTGTTTTAAAAAATATCACATTTCCCATTTATTTCATTTCATATAATCACGTGCTCAAAGTTACATTTTCTAGGTTTCATTTGATGTAGTAATGAACTCATTTTTTAAAAAATCGGAGCTTTTGTAAATGTAATGGCAACCCGTTATTAAAAGTTGATTTTTTGAGATGCTCGTTCAGATAATAAAATTTTTATTTTTCGTCTACAGATTTTTGTTGACGCCAAAAACCTCACCCCCCCCAAAAAAACATCATGTTCTGACATGATAATAAGTTAATTACTACAGCAAATAAAACCTTAAAAAATATAATTTTGAACACCTGTTTATATGAAATGAATTAAACAGAAAATGTGATATTTCTTTTAAACAATCAATGCGAGACAAAGTTTTTTTTTTATCGTTTGTAATAGTAAAATTTCTGATTCAATGAAACAATTAAAATGAATAAAATATAACTGAATTTGCACGAGCACGTGGTGCATGGCCGTTCAAGAAATTATGTTCTGATATAATACATTGAGATATGCATAGCAGATTTCATTTTAATATTTTTATTTATTTTTATATGATTTTTGCATCACTAATATATATTAGTTCTATAGTAAACTTTCATTTTAAAATAACTTTTCACCTTTCTAAAGCATGAAGTATCATTCAGACGTGGTCAACTACTGCCCATTATAGAAGTTCATACCTACCACAGGAACATCACGTGGCCCTAATGGAACAATGGTAAATGGCGTCTCATCGGGACAACTATTTGCTATTGTCCCATTGCGGTCACGTGATCTTCTTGATGAATAGTTGGTCTCGTGTGAACGCTGCTTAAGATAACATCGAATATAAAACCATGGCTTGATAATAGCTCTCTAAATGTAGCAATGGTTTTATGAGTATGATATGATTAAGGAATATAAGTCGAAGCAAAATGTTTATTGGTTCCAATCTCTGACTTATGCGCATAATGAGAATTATTCAGTAACTAGTAACCCTTGTAACTCACAGATATTGTACAACATTGATCAATATTCACTTTATTGTTTAATATTGTGGAGTATTGTTTAACATCATATAATCACAATGTTGTACATTATTATGTTGCAGGGTGTGCTACTTAGGAAGCAGATGTGGGTTTTAACGATGATTCACTTATGACACATTCTTGACAACATATTTCAAGAAAATTACTTACATTTCGAAATGAATTTCGTCATTTTTTAAGCAGGCTGATTGTTGAAGTTCTGCTTTAAAGCGAAATAGTTGTGTGGCAGCTTCATCTGCAAGTTTTCCAGGAAGGCATACTTTCTCCCATATTGGTGAGGTTTACGCATACGATATGTGTCGGACAAACATTGCCAGAAACAGTTACCGGCGTTAAGTCCATTGATGATATTTGGTTAGTGGTACATACATGTCTCCGATGCTGTTCCGATTTTCCTCCGATATCAACCGAAATGCTATGAAAAACAGTAACTGATTACTTATCTGACATTTGTGTGTCGCAATTGAGTGTGTGTATAGTACTCAATTGCCATAATTGTAGTTCACACCATTAAATACCTCTGTAACATTTTGCCTTAAGCAATTGTCTTGCATTAATCTGGCAGGTGCACGAAGCCTCAGTGAAACTAAAAGAAGCCATAATTTTTCTTGTTGGACTTAAATAAATAAGCGAAATTAGAACCACGATATTTTCCTAAATCTAAGCTGAATATGAAGTTTTCGAGTTAAAAATTCACGTCTGTAATTACAATAAAAAGTGCCTCAAGTATTTAACCTCACTAAATGAAATGCAAGATATGATTTGACAAGCTTTAATTGTTCTTTAATTGTTACCTTTCAGGGCTCTTTCTGCCATTCAAGGAGGTCTTAGTTTCAACGACATTCTGCCAGAAGATCCCAAAATGTATGACAAAATGAAACCACCTAAGAAAGATGGTAAGAATTTTCTGTTTCTGGTTTTGTTTATTCTAACTAAAATGATACTCGAATTTAGAATTAAAAAAAAATAATGTTGAAGAGCTTCTAAACTAGAAATATATATATAAAAGAAACTAAAATAAAAAAAACTTAAGTTAAAAGAAAGAAAAATTTATTAAAATAGAAAATAATATGGAGACAAGAACACTCTTGTCTTCGTATTGCCTTGAGTAAGTTTTAGAGGGGGTGGGGTGGGAGGGGGTGGGAGGTTGCACCTTCATTCTCACATCGAAGGACGAGACCAAGTCCTTCACAGAGTCCTTGAATTCAATTCCGAGTTGAAGCATTTCCCTTTCAGATGTTTTTTCAGGGGACCAAAAACATGAAAATTGCAGGGTGACATGTCCGGCCTATAGGGCGGATGGTCAAGCTGATCTCACTTGAACTTCCTCAGTTCCGCTTGTGTGACCCTGGAGTCCTGTAGACGCACGTTTTAATGGCTGCAGAACCATACTCTTCGTGAGTAGTCTGGTTTTTTGTTCATGACGGACTTACGTAGTCTTCGGAGTGTCTCACAGTGCATATCGGAGTTATTGGCTCTTCTGTTCTCGAGGAATTCAACAAGTAGCGGACCTTGGACGTCGAAAGAGATGGTGATAAACACTTTGCTTGCTGATACCAGGTCTTTGAACTTTTTAGAGGAAGGTGATGATGTATGCTCTCACTGCATGCTGTCCCGCTTTGTCTCAGGCTCGTAGTGATGGCACCAGCTCTTATCACCTATGACTATCCGTTCCTGGAAAGCGGGGTCTTCATAATACCGAAACAGAAGGGCTAACCCCATTTTCAGTTCCTTGTGCTGGTCGGTCAGCTGCTTTGGAACCCAAAGCAAGCACACCTTCCGATAACGCACCTGTCATGAACAATTGTCCACACTGTTCCAATGCTGATATCCACCTCCACAGCCAACATTTGCAATGTGACACATCGATATCTTCTCATTAGGTTTTCAACCTTGTCGATGAGATCGGCCGTGATGACCGTATTTTCCTGGCCTGGTCTAGGATCGTTAACCAAATTCTCACGGCCTGCACGAAAACGGGCATTACATTTTCTCACTGACTTGCTTGACACCCAGTCTTCCCCGTATAACGTGATCACTCAACGATGAATAGCAGTCAGTATATCATCATCCGTTCTTAGAAATCGGATAACACCACGCTGCTCCTCAATCGTCGAATTTTGTAACGAGAACGCCATCCTGTCCTCAAATGCACCCCAAAGTCAATTGGAAGGGGCTCTTTATAAGAGCTTCTTCTCTCTCCTGCGCATGCGGACGACCAGATGCTGTCTCCTCTCTCAGAGGAGGAGGAATTACCATGAGACGTAGAACTTCATGCCACTCACTAAGAGCTATGGTCAAGCTCGTCATTTTCTCTTCAAGACAGGAGTTAGTTTCCTAGGAAGCGGGCACACCTTTAACTGCACAAGTCGTCCTGTGCATGCGGGTTCCCATGCATGCTCCGATCTACGCCGGAGACTCCAAACTCATTCCTAGATGTTTCGATACGTTCTCTCATAGCGGCACAGGCAAATATATTAACGGTTACATTGTTACAACATTTCGTACCTTTTCGTTTGAAGATCCCTTGCATTTATGTAAGATGACGAAAGTAATCCTCAGCAATGATTCGCATTTAATGAATCACATTTATGAATCCCTTTTAATGAATCACATTTTAAAATATTTTAATTTTAATTTCAGGCAAACCCACCAAAGTTTTCTTTCATGTTACTGTAATGGGCCTAGATTCTATCAACGAAGGCTCTATGGTAAAGTATTTTTTCAGTGCTTAAAAAGTTGTCTAAAAATGAACTTAAAATAAATAAATATCTATTATACATTACTTACAAATATATTTTTATTTTATTTGAAATAACTTTTATTTCCTTTTAAGGTTTAAAAAAAGTTTTCAATTATTTCTGATGTTTGAATTAAATAGGTTAAAAATTGGTAAATTAGTAAAACCAACGGTAGATAATTTCAATCACAATTCTTGATATTATATAAAGTATTCTTTATGCCATACTTGAAAAGTTTTTTACTACTTGAACTAAACATATCAGGAATCAATAAGTAGTTTTGAATTAAAATAGGGTAGTCATAAATGACATGGCACTCGCATATGTATAGAAAAAAATCTGGATAAAAAAAGTATCTAACGGGGCGGAAATCAAGGTCAAAGATTAAAGAAATACTCCAGCAATTGCATATCCTCCTACGTCTCACCTCTTAGAGAAAAGTGGTAGTCAAAAAGTGGTAGTCTTGGGTACTGAAACGAACAGTAATTCTAGGCTGAGTCTTTAAGAAGATTCCATGGCATTAAGGAACTTATTTCGTTTCATTTAATGAAAAGTCATCAATAAGAAAGTTCTATTACTGAATAGAACTTTCTGAAAGTTCTATAACTTGTAATAAGGCCTTTAGAACCCTAAGCCAATTTCCATTTGGGTGTATCTCGTGTTTTACTGGAAATTTCCTGTATATATTCATTATGTTTGTTATTTATAAACCTTATTATTTCGTAGACCTATGCGGCTGATATATTTTTTGCTCAAACGTGGAAAGACCCCCGCTTGCGTTTACCCGAAAATATGACTTCTGAATACAGACTCCTGGAAGTCCAGTGGTTAGAGAACATGTGGAGACCGGACTCCTATTTTAAGAACGCCAAGTCTGTTACCTTCCAAACAATGACGATTCCGAATCACTATGTGTGGCTGTATCAAAACAAAGATATTCTTTATATGGTCAAGTGAGTATCCTCATTGATTCATTTAATAATGTTATCATTAAATGAAGTTTTCGTATATATTCTATAAAAATGCCATACGAGAAAAATATTTCTCAGTCAATACCAGGCTGTACACACTTTGCATTAATGAACTATAGGATTATCTTTCTTTCACGAAACTAATCTGTTTGTCCTATAATTACCTTGCAGTCAGTTTCACATTTCTATTATTATTATTCCTTTATTATGGCTAGATTAATATGTCTTATTAGACTTAATGTCTTATTTAGATTAGATTCCAAAGAAGGAAAATAAGAATACATAATTTAATTTGGTCTTCAAAAGATTTATTATTTATCATTATTTTAAAAAAGACTTTAAATAGATGGAAACATCTTAAATGTTTATTTACGTCAAGCCCTCTTTGTAAGGGTACTTTGAGATTTCGTCTGGATTAATAAATTAAAAACCACAACCCCTTGATAAAAAATTGAATTTACCGAACAAATTCGCTCATAATCAATTAATATATTAAATAATCGGTTATATCCAATTACATAATCTATTTTGAGTCAATCAAGTTGCCATGAGAGCGAGTCTTCTGCATTTGTACATTATCTCCATGAATTATCTTCATATATATTTAGCTGAATTAAAATTATTGCATTAATTTGATTAAGAAATGATTTTGCATTGTCTTTATCGAGATACTATATAGTAAGCTCAGAATTCTTGCAAAAATTAATTGGAGGGTTGGAATTATTTAATTTAATTGAGAAATGTTTTTTTCATTGTTTTCATCCAATTTCACTGCATAGTATGCTTAGATACATATGAATTTTTATAAAAATCTATAACTTATTTTGTAAACCATATTTGTTTTTAAATCATTCACCATTACAATAACTTGGGCACTCAAGAATCAATTATGGACAAATTAAGAGATATTATTAGTTAAAGGCAATTTAATTAAATCATTATCAATAATCGTTACCATGTACACTAATAAAGTTAAAACTTCGAACACTTACATTGAAACCTTTTTTCTTTAATCTCCCTTGAAACACTGGGTGAATTAAGGTTCGACTCTCT
>JAOUZG010007547.1:5485964-5536914 GCA_026289955.1 Argiope argentata | reverse complement strand
TATATATATATATATATATATATATATATATATATATATATATATTTGAACTTCTTTTTTACAGTGAAGATTTGTTCATGAGAGTAATTCTAAAACCGACCAGAGGTGGAGTGAGAAGAAAATGACTCAAGATCAAGTCATTTTATACTAAGTTGATACTAATTTGCAAATTTAACCAATTTGCATACATATATTTGCTTTAAAAAAATCAACGCTGTTTTTTTTACTTACATGCATTTTCATAAAAAAAGGCTTATATTCATGAAGATATAAAAGTTTTTTTTTTTTAATTCCAAATTTTTTAGAATGATTTTTTAAATCTATAACTCAGCTGCTTTGAGAACGCAAATAAAACTCATACAAATTAGAGTAAAGAAAAGTAGGGTAGTGTTTGATAAAAGCGTTGATTCAAAGGTAAATGTGTAAAAGTTATTCCTTTCTTTTTCATTGATTATTACATATCCATTCAAATAGTATGATTATTTTTGTGTGTATGTGTAGATATGAATATTTGTTTTGGAGGGAGGGATATAAATACGCATAAAGCTTTACTTAGCTTACTTTAGTATAGATATTGCATGGTTTTAATAACCTTTCTTTCTCCCTTTCTTTAGGCTGACACTAACATTGTCTTGTGCTATGAATTTCGCAACCTATCCGCATGACACTCAGACGTGCTCTTTACAAATGGAAAGCCGTAAGATCTTTTAAAATCTATTCTTATACAGTATTATCTGTTCTTATACTGAATGATATTAAAGAACTTCTTGGCTCTCAAGGGAAACAAAACACTTTTATATTTGATTAAACAAGGGCAATTTCATTTTTAATTTTTATTATTATAAGATTAAATTATCGCTGTAATAAGACATCTATTTAAGAGAAATTACTCCCTAAAACTTAAAATAAACACTTAAATGTCATTAGCAAATATAGGAGTTAAATTTGAAACAAATATTTCGGGTTGAAAATCTAATAATGGCTGTTATATAGTTCAAGCCGATGTAAGATTGGTATTAGCTTCAACCACTGCAAGTCCATCGATATAATCACAAGAGTGGGGTATAACTTGTTATTGTTTAACAACGGATTCTAAAACCCTCCGCACTTTTGCGCATGTGTTAGGATGGGCTTAATTCGTCAAAATAGAGGTGACAAGAAAGATGAAAGGAGGAGATATTTACATTTAGAAATAAAATAAATGCGGATTATTTATAGGACTGAGTTAAAATAATACGGCCAGGAACGACACGATACTCACATACGCGTGAAAAAAAATGAACAAAAAAAAATCTAATATTGCGAAAATCAAGGTCAAAGAATGACGAAGAATTCCGGAAATGCACCTCTCCTCTTTAAGAGATAAAATCGTCGAAAAGTGGTTGTCTCAGAATACTGAAACGAACAGTACCAGGATTGTAGAAATTACAGAATACCCAAAACAGTACCAGTTTTGATATGATTTTGATGCAGCGATCTACCGCTTTAAAAACAATTTTTCTAGAACAATATATGTAGGTTCTAATGTTTACTTGTTTTCAAATCAAATTCTAACCATATCAGCTTAAATAGGAATAGAGAAAGTCTCAACTCTAGTGAGGGGGGAAAAACCAGTCAAGAGTTTCTATTAAGATATTAGTAACCAGTATCTATTCAGTATTTCAGATATATTTAGAGATAGACAGCTTTATCATAACCATCATCAAAAATGATATTGCAAGCACCAATTTTGATATTAATTAAAAATATGGAAGGCTTTAAGTACTGTAAGTCTTCGATATGACTAAATAGAACAATTATAAATGTTTCAAGCATAACAATTTTATATCTTTGCAATTACATAGTTGATACTGTTAAACTTCCAGCCAGTGACAGATTGCTAAGAAGCGTTATACCACCAGATATAGAGAGAGCCGCAAGCAAGTCGACTAACAACTATATTTTCTTAATTGTCAAATAAATAAGTATATTAAAACACAAATTCTATGAGGAATAAAATATTAGGCTAATATTAACGTTTTATAAAGTATAATTGGTGTATTCTCAAGTGTTTTATAATGTTTAATTAGTTGTTTGAATATTTATAAAACTGAACATTTACTCCAATGAAATCAGGGTCTGACTAAGGCAGGTTCATACGGGGCAGTTACCTCGGACACCACATAAGTGGAGGGCCCCCAAATCGAATTGAAATTTTATTTTAAGTTTTCTTTTTTAATGTATGTTCTTCATTACTAAAGTAGTGAAGCAGAGAGGTCTCCAAAGAAGTTTTTGTCCCGCACCCCAACTAGGCTAATTCCGGCCCTGAATGAAATTATGTACAAATGTAGACCCTGGGACATTTGGAATAAATATAAACCAATGAAAACTAATATATATTCAGATATCAGATAAAATAAGAGTTATTAACCAATCATAAAGATTTAACATGCTAAAAATATGCTGATATGTGAAGCTAAACAGGCCATCTTATTAAAAGTGTCGCATCATAATGTGCATTGCCTATTGCCTCTGTTTCAATCCCTCGTAAATCGGGACATTGAAAAGATGATGTTTATATAAGTATATATGTATATGATGCATGAGTGTGTTTGTAATAATTTATTTATTATCTTTGGTCTGAATGATTTCTGAAGTAAATGAATTTGTTACCTCTGTAGTATCTTATACGACTGATGATTTGCTGTTTGATTGGGAAGAAACTATGCCATTGGCTGTTGATGAGAACATTGAACTGCCACAGTTGGATTTGGTCAAAACGGAGAGGGGAGATTGCACTCAAGTGTATTCGACAGGTAACGTGTAGAAAACACCTTTAAATATTATTTTATTGATATTTTAAACAATTAAAATTGTTTTTGAAAACCTGTCTCTCTAGTTTCTTAAAATTAATTCAAGCTTGTTAATTACTTCACAAACGAGTTCCGTCATGACAAGTCTTCTTCAGGAGTTTAAATGTACTTCCAACCATTTAAAAAATGCATTTAAATACTAATTAAACGGAAATTCATACATTCACGGTCAGTTGTTATGATTACAGAATTTTAACAAAATAAAATATGCAGAGTTTGATTTGCTTTAAATGTGTTTAAAGGTATATTTATTTTACTCTATGAATAAAGAGCTGTCTTTATCTGAATGATTAAATTATTACAAGTTAAATAAACAAAGAAATTACTTGTTGCTTAGTTTAATATTCTTATGGTGATTCATCCGTAAGAATATTAAAACTAACTGACTGAAAAAGAACAAGTCCAATGAAAATAATTTCTGGGGAAAAGGAAATTTTGAATGGAAGATCAAATTCTGATTTTTCTAGGATAGCGCATAAACTACGAAGTTCACAGACTTTTTCCTCATATTTTTGCCAAGCACAATGAGTCATTCTGAATTTGGGTTTGAGTTATTTGGTGCTGTATTGCATGTACGTTTTCTCTAGCATTGAAGTTTAACGACGTTAGTTTCCACAAGTAAACTGCAATTACAAAATGAGATTAATAGAATGATACACTTTTAAAAATTTGAAATTGTATATGATTGTCGAACTCTTTGAAAGGAATTTTATGTTACTTGAAAAAAAGAAAGATTATATTTGAAAAATCACTCAGTTTCTATTTAATAATCACGAATAATTTTTGTGGCACAAGTGAAGGGGACGCTATAATCCATATAATATTTGAAAGAACAAATCCACAAGATTACTCAGTTAATTATCAGGGAAAACGTTAGAATGTATATGATTAGGCCAAATAAGAGTACCCATTTCCTGTTCAATTTATGAGAAAAATTGCAGTTCATTCCCTCTCAATTTTTTATCGCGAAGCTTCCCCCCCCCCCAACCTTAACGCGTTAAAGTTATATAAGTTCGTTCGGTATATATCTTCAGCAAAAAAGTTAGCCAAAATTAGTTCTTCCAATAGAAATTTAATCCACTAAGTTAAACACAAAATTATTCTAATTTTTCTCCAAAGAAGAATGTTCCTTTTTAGTTGTCTAGTTCAAATTCCTGATTGCGATTGATATTGTTAAAAACCTGTAATTTTGCTTTCCAGCAGGAATAGTGCTATTGTAAGAAAGAATGTTTTTCGATAAGCCCTGTTACGTACTGAACGGGTGCCACGTCAGTGATTTCAGAGCTTGAAGACAAACTTGGTGATGAAATGGATAATGCTGGATACTTCAAGATTTTTCACGATCCTTCCAATAGAAACTGAGATCGCCTTGATTAGCTTAGAAGGTTCCCGGCCCATCTCCCGGGAGCTTTAAAAGGCCGGCAATTTTAAACTGTAGTGTGGTGGATTGAACTGGAAGCGGAGCTGGTGTAGAAGACATGTAACGAGTTTTCGAGAGGATAACGAGGCAATAGTGCCAGCGCTGTGTGTAGCTCAAACGAGTGCTGAACTGCTGTGTACCAAGTATTGTTGTCTTCTGTGAAAGCAGCGACTTGTAGTGTTTGGAGTAGCCAGTTATGTGGTAATTAGTCGGCAGCTAAAGCGAGGAGACAGTGAGAAGCTTTGCCGTTTGGAGAGAACGTAGAGCGAAGCTCCGATAATCCTCTTTCCTGTTGAATTCTGTCAAGTCGCTTTGTGTACTGTGGTCGATTACTACTTTTGGGCCATTGTCTGCTGCCCTGTGTTCGTCACGGCTGCACACATTTGTCGTCTTTGAGGCAATAAACGTCGTTGTTGATTTCAACAGACGTCTGCTGAGTGTGTCTTCACACCATACACCCACTAAATAAGCGAAGCCATTCGTGATTATGCGTAACAACATTCTATCAATATTTTAATAATTTAGAGACATTGTGCTCGATTTTGCTCTACCCCATCTCAATTTAAGACTGAAATTAAAATTTAAAAAAAAAAGTTTTCCATCATAATATTGTATTTGAACATTTTTAAAGACAATTTTATTTTTTAAAAATAAAAGCAATAACGGTGATTACAACTAAATCATATAAAGATGTAAATTATTTTTATTTCCATAGGAAATTTCACATGTCTCCAGGTAATTTTCACTTTAAAAAGACGTCTTGGCTACTATTTGTTCCACACATACATTCCAACGTGCTTGATTGTAATTATGTCTTGGGTTTCATTCTGGATAAAGGTAAGTACTGGTATATTTAATATATATATCTATATTTACCTTGAAGCAATGATCTTTTAGGTATACATCAAAAATTCTACATAAGGCCAGAAACATTTACTCAGCATCAAAATACAAAATGAAGTTTCGTTTCATTTACAATTGTTTTCAAATTTACTTTTTGAGATTCATAAAAAAAAGTAATTCATAAGTGTTCTTAGAATGTGTTTTTAAAATTTATATATATACAATTTCTTAAAGAAATGGTCAAAACATTTTCAATTGAATGAAAACTAAAAAACGCACCTAAAGAAAATTTATGCATGCATAAACCTATGATAGATAAATAAACGAAAGAAAAGGAGAAATAGTGAATATTCATAAGCTATTTCTTTTTAAAATGAATGATTTTAGAAACTTGTTTGCGATATTGCAGCCAGAAGCTGTTCCAGCTCGAGTCACACTTGGGGTAACAAGCCTTCTAACTCTTTCTACTCAACATGCAAAAAGTCAAGCTTCTTTGCCACCTGTTTCATACATAAAGGCAATAGACATTTTCATGTCAAGTTGCACATTTTTTGTCTTTCTTTCCCTAATGGAATATGCTTTGGTCAATGTGGTACTTGAAGATGAACAAGCTACTTTTAGGCAAATGAACAACGTAAGTACTCGTTTTTGTGTTCTCTATAGTTTTTGTCAAAAAATATTTGAAATAATTTAAAAAAATGAATACGCAGTTATCTGAGCTCAAAAAATTATCCAGATTCCACATTAAAAGTGCTTTACAAACATACACTTCTAAAGGAAAAGTGCAATACGAATTCAAAAGTTCATGAGCTAGGGAATAACTAATAATGGTTTTCTACTTACTAAATCTTTCGTTAAAAATAGAAGAGAGTGAAAAAACATGAGTCATCATTTAAGCAATCAAGTTTTTTCCCTTTATTAATTTCTTTTATCTCTAAAAATATGTTCTAACTATTATTTTCCTTTTTAGGATAACACCCGGATTTTTAATCTTCAACCAAAGCTTTCTGGTTTGACACCTGTTCAAAAGCGTCGAAAAAAAGCTATCAAAATTGACCGATTTTCAAGAATACTTTTTCCGTTAAGTTTTATCATCTTAAATATATCATACTGGGTGTATTATGTGGGTTTACTGTAATACGTCTGAATAGTATCAGTTATTTGAACATTGTATACCGACACTGATTGATAAAACTGAGATAAATATGAAACGAGAGTTGTGAATTAATTGCAAATTAAATCACAAAATATCGTATGGTTAAAAAAAAAGATTAAAATCAATTCATCGAATAAAAGAAATGATGAAATACAGTTTCCTCTCTAATAAACATCTTTAAAATTGCTTTTACTTAGTGTTTACTATTATTTATTGAAGTAAGAGATATGAAGAATATTTAACAATACTAAAATTGTTTAAAAGTAATGACAATTAATTTAAATACAATAACATTTCTCTTATTATGTAGCGGAATTTCAATGAAATTAAAATACCTTGATTTTCTTATGTCATATATTATGCGTCAAACTAGGGTCAACGGCGTTTTTCAGTAATATCTGTGGACACAAATAAGCGATCCAACATAAATACACGTTTCGAAAAGAATCGATACATTTGAATGTTATCTGAAATGGAAGGGATAAAAAAGCATTCAAATAAATTTCTTTCAGCATTTGTATGATCTTGTATTCAGGATTGTTCACTTTAAGACAGCAAGAACAACGATTTTTGCAATAAATCATAAGCGAGAGGATTTCTTTGTTTTTAACCGTAACAAATATATGGTAGTAACATAGAATATATAAGAAAATACAGTGTTTCCCAAATATGACTTTAAATGAGCTGGAAGATGAGAAGCTTCTAAATTGTAAAAATATATAACCTGAAACAATTACTGGTAGCCATTTCTGAATATAGCTGATACGGAAGGAAAGCGATGCATCTACTTAAACAAATGAGTCAGCTAGCACTTATTCTTCATACTGTATTTCATATAAGAATCAACATATTTCATTCAGAAACGTGCAGTAAAAATACATTTGACACCTAATTATGAAAACTGATTCTTAGTTGAATTAAATGTTAAAGATATGCTCACTAAAGAATAAATCCTTTTATAAAATGAGTTTACAAATGTTTACTATGTATAGAAGAATATTTTCAAACAAAAATAATATCTGACAACTGTGACTAATTATGTATAACAATTGGCTATATAAGAGCGGAAGAAAAAACTTATCCTTTTAATTAAAAATAACTTATATGTGATGATTACACTTTCATCTGTTTTATCAAGCGGTAGAAATCCCAATAAATTATTATAAGCCAGAGATGAAACTGAATAAATTTGAGTCAAAAACAACAATGAGAAATCATTAATTTCCAGTCTAGAGGCCTATTTTCACTATCTTCAAGATGCAAAAAAGTTAATGCAGCTGTCATTATGTATTAATAGAAAATCGCCCAGAGCTATAAAAATTTGTCAAACATGTAGTGGGAGAAAAAAAGGAGAGAACAGAACTAAATGTGGAAGAATTTCTCAAATACAAAAATTCAACACTGAATAAATTTTATGAATCCAATAACTTTTCAAATAATACATACAGAAAAAACTTCACATGAGTTTTTTTTTCAAAGAATGTATGCTAAATACATCCAAAATTTTACTAGAGAATAAAGCATATTGGGAAGCTAATCAGCAACTGCATGCATAATTATATTATATATATAGCAAATTTTTTCATTAAAAGTAGAGATAAACGAACGAAAATAATCCAGAACATTGTTTTTTCAATCAAAAATTAATAATCAAGAAATGTGAATGTTAAAATTCCCTTCTCTAACTTAAATAATTGAAAACTTTTGGAGTTTAGATATCAGTTTTTCAAAACTCATGAATGAGAATTCAATTCATTCTTCCAATGCAAATGCTTACTTTTCAGCAATTTTGTTTTTGATTTAAGCTCGCACGGCGAGCAATTAAATCCTGCAATGAAATTTTTAAATCAATCAGATGCGGTAACATGAAATAGGTATCTGTTTAATATAAAAGTTCAAAAATCCCTTTTATGCAAGATAAAAAATTGTAAAATTAATAATTTTATAGCTAATATAATAAGTATTTCACCATAAATACCAATAACTATTCACTATTTCTATGTATTTTCAAATCTATTCATTGAAATATTAATAGCATTTTTATAAAGATAGAAATTACTACGGTAATTTAAAATAAACATGAAACTGATGCCTTATTATTATTTGAAAAATCAAAGCCGATTCAAAGGGTTGCATTTATTTTTAAAAATCAATATTGTTTTGAAGTAGTATATAACATTTTTTCAAACTTCAAATCAAATTTAATAAAAACATAAAAATGACAATTGATGCTATGATCTTCGCATAAATGTAAAAGAGAAATGTAAAACAATAAAATGTTTGAACATACCGAGTCTTTATTTTATTATAGCTGAACAACTTTTCTCTAATGTTCCCCTTGTGAGGCACAATTAGATACATATGTAAAATATTTTTGAAATTATAATGAAGAGTTAAGTACCAAGTTGATTTTATAAAGGTAATATTCGCAAAAAATTTGATTAACATCAATCTGAACTTTTTTTTAAAAAAACCTGGACCATTATTCGTTTAAAACGAGTTATAGAGAAGACTTGAATATCTCAAGAAATTCATTTATGTAAAAAAAAAAAAAAAAAATGGAAAATTAAGCTTAGCTTTAATTTTTACAACCTTAAAAGATTATAAGACATTTTTGTATAAACAGAAATTCTTTTTCAACTCATGTTTTTTATTGCAATGATTATCTCTATAAAGAAATTTGTAACAGAAACAGTGTATAAACAAAATTTATTGATATGTAAAAATAATAATAATACCTAAATGGAATGGGGAGTAAACAAAATCAGCTAATACATGCAAATAAATAAACTAACACAGAAACAAGCAATAATGAATAACACAAATTTCTTTTAAATATATAGTGTTAAAATTAACAATCAAAATTTGTAACAGATAGACAAAACTCTTTGCTTTGTTTTGATCACAAATAAAAAGACTGGAAAGATTAAAATAATAAAATACAACTTTCTTTAATAATAACTTTAAAATTAACAACAAAAAGCGGTTTCCATAGATTTTTAGCTTAAAAATGCTGAACCTTAAAATGAAAAAATCACCATGCTCATCCACTATACGGAAAATAATTACTACAATCAAGATAATTTCTTAATTTAGTATGCAGTAACGAAAAAAAAAATGATAGGTTGAAACTTTTAAAGTAGAAGTAATTTTATTCTGATATCACAATATGTCAGTTATAATTCAGAAATTACTTTTTCGGATCTATAAAAATGAAATATGGTAATTTCAGATTCTTAAAGTAAATGAATAATTTCTAACAAGTTAACATGTAGATATTTGTTTCCAAAAGGGACCAATATGTATTTCTATTCATATATGTAATGACAAAAACATAAATAAAAATCCACACTGAAGATTTATCTCTTCTTCAGAAACATTTGACAGGCATTCAATTATTCAAAATAAGTTGAAAAACAGATTGATAAAACAGATTGTTTTTAAAATATACAAAATATATTTTTAATGCAATATTTACTAATGAGCTGGTAGGTCTTTTTAAAGCTTGAATATTGATATAAAATTACAAAGAAATAGTTCAATACTGCCATTTTCATTGCAAAATAGACTAAATATGCATAAAAATTAATTGCGCAATGCAATAATTATTTAAAGTATTCGAATGTGAATTTGGCTTTTTCTTCATTTTATAACTTGCATTCATTTCCCAACTTTTAAAATGTATTCAAAGAGTAAAGCAACTGCTATATTTTAACTTTTAAAAAAATAACAGCGAAAATACGGTCACACCAGGTCAATTTCATTAACAAATGATATATGAATAGATTTAATAACAGCAATCAAACAATAGAGATAAAAATAAATTTGAATCACTATGTACAAACATTTGATGAAAAGGCAATAGGATTTGTGATATTTATATATATATTATATTCAGATTTACATAATTTTTACATACATATAAACATGTATCACACACACATATATATACACAGCCTAGTAAAATTACATATATATGCACAAAAGAACAGATATTTTTAAGTTCTCTTATTCTATCATATGTGCCTTAGTGATTAACATAATTCAGAAATAAAAACAATAAAAAAACATCAACAATTCATTCACAGACTTTTTATATGAATGAAATCAGAAGTAATTTAATTAAATTGTCCTTCACAAGATCGTTTCTATTAATATAGATGCCTTTCCTTACAATCATAGAATACATACATTAAATTGAAGCAATAAAAGGATGTATCCAACTGTGTAAGCGGACCAATTTATTAATTCACAATTACAGGGTTGTCCCTCCATTCTATTAACAGATGTGAAAGATTAAGGAAAGTGAATGCCCACAATACTATAAGAATTCATGTACAAGAGAAGAAAAGACAAAGAAAATAATGAATCTAAAATTAGTTTGAAAACCTGAGATCTAATTAAAATACCAACACAGAAATACTGTATTTTTCAAAAAACTACATCGATTTCACAGATAGGTTCTCACTATGGCATACCACAAAACTAAGTAAAATAGAAAATAAAAGTCGAATTAAAATTACAAGAAGAGCAAAATGTTTAGAAAATTGAACATAATTTGAAATGAATGAAGGTCTTAAAACCTTTTCCATTTGAAAATGATACCTAGTTCTTATTACTTGTAATCTGATATAATCAAATACACACATAATACTTTCATAAGAAAATAATGATAGATGCAATCGACTCAAATTCAATACCTCAATCAATACAATTTAATACTCAAATTCAATTGACACAATTTCTTATATATAAGAAATCACATTTGGATGGATCACTTCACATTTTGATTACTAACTGAGAATGTCAAACCTGATAAAAAATATGTAAGAATTATGGTATATTATCATATATTATGAATAACCATTAGAGAAATTTTAAAAAAGAAACCTGTAGGCCAACTACCTTTTGGTACATTAAAGAAAACTAAGAATTAGGCCCTTTAACCCTTTACCGCATATGGGCCCATATATGTATTGCAGTTTTGATTAAATTTTATTTCCAAATTAAGTATTATAAAATAATTCAAACTATTTCAATCTATCAAATATATATTTAGCAATACTAAAACGAAAAAAAAAAATGTCTGATTTTATGGCCTTTCGAAATAACCTCACTTTTGTGCAAATAGGGTGAAATAAGCAGAATTGAATTGCGAGTGATTCATATTCAAAAAACGATAACAGAGTAAAACGTAAATACCTTAATATATATATATATATATATATATATATATATATATATATATATATATATATATATACACTCATTTTTTAAATATGTCTTATTGATAATTACATAAAGCTATTTGCACTGTGAAACAATTTTTTTCAACGCTTTATTGATTCAAGCAGTAAAGGGTTTACGCTCATGAGAGGCATTGGCTCGACATATTTTACAAGTCGAGTAAATTAAATTTTGATATTTATGAAGGATTTTGAAGGAACAGAATAAATTTTAATGGTTCAATTAAAGCCCCGTTTTGAAGCAACATGAGGACTATTTTGGAAAAGACCTTGTTATTTTGAACCATGGTTCAACCTTCCATACAACTTTGTATAATGAGGAATGTTTGACCTTCAAAGAAAAAAAAAAGACATGTTATAGCTTAGTGTAGGACAACACGCAATTATACGTTAAGGGCATAAGTTATGCACATTTAACTTAATTCATAATTTAAGAAGGAGTGAAAAATTAAATATACATATGGTACTTAGCGTATACCATAAAAAGTACTAAATGAAATTTAGTTCATTTTGATTATTCCATTCCTTCCCAGAAAATCAAAAGATAGTAAAAATTGAGTAGATTATTTTAACTATAAGGCAAGTTTAAAGAAACAAACAAAAAGTCAGTCGCACAAAAAATGAAAGTTTATAAACATATGGGACCTTATTTTCAAAAGTGCATACTATTCTCAAGTTCAAATGAAATGTATACTAATTAGATTATCAAAGTAGTTGATGAGAAATAATTGCGGAAAAAAATGACATGCAGACATTTGAATGAGAACTTGGGACACTCTTAAGCAACTTAATTGTTTGAATTAAAGCTTATAGATTTACATAAAGCTACATATGACAAGATTTAAATATTGCATTATTTAATCTGATAAATTTTCAATCATTACTGGAGAATCGTATGAAGAGTCATTACTTTCAGGAGACTCTTCTTTTGGCGGAGATGGTAATTCTGTAGTGGAATCCATCATAACAGCAGAATCTTCTCCCAGAAGAGTGCACAATTCCCTTAATCTTCTTTCCATTTGAGGTACACCAGTTAAAGACGCTTCAAGTTTCTCCTTTTCATCTCGCAATGAGAGCCTGGTATTAGTATCTAATGGTTCAAGGCTCCAACCACCTTCACCATCAAACTGTAGTAAATGTGTATGGAATTTCCTAATTTAACAGACAAAGTACAAAATCAAATTAGTTATTCATACTTAAGATAAAGTGGGAACAAAAGTAATCATTGGAAAAGAGAGAGAAAGAGAAATAGCATAAAGGAACAACAAACACTTAAGATTTCCCATATTTGCATAACGGATTTTGAAAAGAAATTCTCTAATAAATGCCAATCATTTAAAAAAAATAAAATTACATAATATTGTCTAACTAGATAGCATAATAATTATGTAATAATAATACATAATAATAAATATATAATAAATATAACATAATAATGTAATTATTATGTTATTTAGTTAAAAGTAAACATTGGAAATAAATTTTAAATCAATATTAATTGGTAAAAATGAAAGTGCCAGTGGGAGGGATCATCAAAAAGTGCTACAACTATTCTTCATCAAAAAGTGTATTACAGAAAAGTTAATTTGCGGGTAATACAATATTAATGGATAAGGTTTACAGCTACTCTTACAAAATTATAAGGTAAAAATGTCCCAATTGCTTAATCTACAATGAGGCATAACTTATATTGTTGAATTTAGGTAATTAAAAACCCATACACATAGCCACTCGATAATTCTAAAACAAAGAAAATGTAGCAAATAGATAAGAATTAAAGAATTACTTCATACATACCAAAGTGATGGCCTATGAGTTATAGTTAAAAGCGAAATTCCATTGTCTTTAGCAGCTTGATATATCTGACTTTCAACATCAATAGAAACTGCACTAGTGCATTCATCCAGTAGAGCAAACTGTGGCCTAAAACAGAACATGACATCTACTTATAAGGTGAACTAAAGAATCGAAAATTTCGAAATATATACTAGAACCGAAAGTTTTCATAACACTGCCACATAAAATGAGGTAAATTTACAAATACACTACAAAGAGATAATACAGTAACAACTAAAATGATTCCAGATAGTATTTTAGGTATACGTTTTGACACGCACGCACGCACACACCCACCCCACACACACCCACACCTTCGATGTCGGCCCATTTTCACATAATCTTCATATTTTTCAAAGGTGATTCTCACTGTTTCTTCTTTAAAATGTTTTTTTTTTCACTGAAAACACTTCTGAATCTGAAATTTTAACTAGGAATATAAAAAAAGTAGGAGGAAAAAACAAGATGTGTGTGTCTGGTTACAAACAAAGGTAGAAAAGGAGCAATTCTCATAAGTCTTAGATTCTTGTATTTTTTTACATCAATCAAAACTTTTACCACAGCTCTATAATCAATTCTAAAAACGACGTGCATCAAAAGAATGATAATTTAGAATCAGTAAACATGAAATTTAATATTAATAAAAGTTTTTAAATTTACAACCTCGTATATACGAATTTACAGTTCGTTTCATTTTTCACTATCCAAATAAAATCAGACTGAAGTCTTCTGAGATTTTAATATATCCTTTTTCAAACGTAATTTAGAGTCAAAAAATTTTAATCTAACTAGTCAATATGAAAAAATAATATTTAATAAGATTTATTTCACAAACAACCGAAACATAACAACTATAGTTGATATTCTAAAAAACTTTCTTTAAATCTACGAAATAGAATTCTTATGAGAAAAATTTCACCAAAAGAGAAAAAGTTGCAACATTTTTTGAAGTGACATTTAACATTCAATTAAGTAAGAAAAGGAACCACAACTAAGACAACTGAAGCGTATATTTTAAATTTCCATTTCGTTTTAAAAAGATAAAACTGTTATGGCTATAATTTAATTCATTCATAGATTAAATCTTTCGACTTTATTCATTAATAATTTTATTTAATTGTAATTTTATGGATGTTTTAATTTGTCAAATGTCATTTAAACTTTTTAAAAAATTCTTCAAATAAAAAATTTCCAAGAACATTTTGAATTCCTAATCAGTTGCACACAAATAAATCTACGCTGTTGTTTGCATCATAATTATTTTGAAATGCAAAATCTTATTTCAATACTTAATTATTAGTCTAAAATAATATTCAAAGACTTTTTATTTTTATTTTAGTGGTATTAGTTCCCAGTTAATGCATATGTTCAATTGTTTCAGCCCTTTAGCCCCTGAAACACTGAAGATGGCAGCATTGTGAAGGCTAACTGATTTAATTTGGAGAAATTGCATTTGCTTTCCAAATTGCATGTTGCTATTTGGGGGAAAAAGAATAAGGGTGGAATTAAGTGACTCAATGCATAAACAATTTTTTTAAATCAAAGTTGTCAATCAAATCTGAAAAAAAAAAAAAAAAAAAAACACTCTATACCTATATTTAAAGAACGAGAAAATGCACGAATAGCACTCCTGTTTTAGTTATAATGTAATATTGTTTGAAGAAGTGGATAAAGCAATGAAAGAAAGCAAACATTAAATATTATTCGAAATAATTGCATATTAAAAGATGGCTTATATTTATATAAAGAAATTTTTTTATCTTCAATTACTATCTAGAATTTAGACAAATTTATAAGAGGGGGATGTATTATTTTTCACAACCTTTAACTGTAAGTCTTACAAAATTAAGGATTTGAGTGAAATAAAACATAATATTTTTGCTATGATATAAATCATTTAATGATTATTTAACAAAAAAACACTACAAAGCAGGATTTCAAAAAAAGAAAATTCATTTATTAATATCTGCCAAATCAAGTATTTGGACATCAATGTCAGAGTTTCCAGCTATCAGTTTCAAGGAGCTAATGGACCTAATACGCAATTTCTGTACCAAAGAGTACTTTTTTTTTTTAGCTATTTCACTTTCAGTGAACATAAGTGAAAATATTTCCGACATATCACTGGATGGATTAAAAAGCTATTGTGATTGAACAAGTTTTAATGGCTCTAAAATTTCAGCTTTAAATTATTGTTCTTGAACTAAAAAGTTCAAAATCGATTTATTTTCGGACATTAAATTTGACGAGAAATTCTTTTTAGACACCGAGTTCAACATCAATGATAACTCGTATGAACTGGGATGCAATCTTCTATTATTTTTTTTTAAATCCTAACACATAACGAGTAAGTGCCTGTTTTCCCATATACACATTATCTTATAAAGCCAGCAAAATGCAAAAAACTGATTTTGTGGAACATCTTGAACACTTCTATAATCAAGATTGACTTTTTTTTTATCCTTCAAATTCGCCTAGTATATGAATTTTGAGCAGCTCGCTGATTTAAAAATATTATTTAATCTACTTACAAGCCATAGATTCTCGAATAATAAAACATATCACTCAAACTCAGGTATGGTAGACTAGACACCACCGCACAATTGCCGCAAATTGAATGTCGCTAACCTCACCAGATAAATTTATTCTATTCTTTCGCTTGCAGTTACTGAAGTCTCGCGCATGCCCATTAGCTGCAGTTCAAAAAACGGTTTGAAAAAAGAACAAATGTCTGGCAAATTGGAACTGGAATGATCCATAAAAAAAGGGGAGAGAAGAAGGACGAGTTTCGCCATTACACAATTGCAAATGGTATTGTTTCGTTTTTGGAAGCTATCATTAAGATCTTTTACTCTTGCAATTTTTGGAATCTCCATTTTTTAATGAGAAAAAAAGTAACTAATAAACTTAAAATCCCCAGTATTTCCTCGGCCTTTTTGAAGACGATTTTTAAATTCCTTTTGTTTTCTCGTTCCTACCGTTGGTGTGGCAATCCTCTTTTATACATTTTTGATAAGGCTAAAAAAAAAAAAAAATCTTGGTTTCAAGTGCACTAATAGAATTTAAAATAATAAGCAGGGCTCAGATAATTTGACGAACTTTTTTGAGTTCTGCAAGCCAAATCATAAATAACACTACCTATTCATTTTAAGGGATGTAAGTAGTATATATTATAAACTTCACATACAAGATAGTTCACAAAATATAACTTGGACATCCGAGATTTTTTTTTTTTTTTTTACATCAGATGAATTTTGCCCATAATTTAAAATTTCTGAAAAAGAAACTTCCTTTATATAAACCCAAAAAAGAAATCATTTACCTTTAATTACATTTATACTATTTTAGCAAAGAATATATTGGCGGTAAAATGTAACTTCTATGAAATAATTTTAATGAAATTATGCTATAAAATGAAATTATAGCTTTCAGTCATAAAATAGCGAAACAAATTCTTTAAAAAAATGAATAAAATATTATGATCCTAATAAAAATGAGAAAATCAATGCTCCAAAATAATTGGTAGTTTTTAAATATCTAGCATTCTTCATATTTTCATTATTGAAGTTATGAGCAACATTATGATAATACATTTAGCCAATAAAATTTTTTGACTAAAAACATCAACCAATATAAAGTGCATTTTAATTTCTACAATATTTAAGAAATTAAACAGCTTACAAATACAATAACAAAGTTTGAAAATACAAGTATTTTTGCTTTGAATTCATCACATACTTGTTTTGAAGAAAACGATTTGACAGTGTATTGCTTTAACAAAATTTTTAAATACTGAATAATTAAGACATCAAAATATCAATTGATAAGATGAAAGGTAGATAAACTTCAATAAAGGAAAGGAAAAAGAGAAAAATCTTTTAAATTATGATTCTAAGCTTTTACAATCTAAGATTTTATAATGACAAATAATTGCATAAGCTTAAAAAAAGTTGAAAGTTAAAAAAAATATTTCGATGTAGTTTTAATTATAAATTTTACTAAAAAATAAGAAATATCAAAAAATATATATTTTGAAAAATTAATAAATACCAACTATACAAAAACTAATTTCAGATATAAGCCAATATAACCAAATATTTTGCCCAAAGAACAAATTATATATATATATATATATATATATATATATATATATATATATAATGGCCAATATTTAGTAATGCTAAAAATTACAGGGGAGAAAATTGAAATGAATATAATTTCTTTATCTGGCAGAATAATTCATGTCATTTCTAATTAATTCTGCAAGCCAATTCGTGTATGGAAAAATGCTGGCTGAGAAAAACAGTTAATTACATCAAATTCTTGAATAGTTAGGAATTTAATAATTATACTTAATCACAGAATTTTATAAAATTATTAAGAGCAAAAACTTTAACAACAAGGAAGGTCCAATTCATGATCCAATTTTCATTTTGTAATACATAAACATGTAAATTACAAGCAAATTTTGGAGACACTACCCCCAAAATGTTGGAATACATAGCTATTCCCCAAAACAGATATTTGTCTATTGAAGACATGCATTTTGAAAATGTTTTCAGATGAATATAATAGAATGCTTACTTGTGGTAAAAGAGTCTGGCCATTCCCATTCTTTGTTTTTCCCCTCCAGAAAGGACATCCTTCCAGTCTCTTTTGGCATTCCATCCTAAATAGAAAAGGGGAAAATATATATTTGCAATAATTTACTGTAGTAATTGCACATAATTCCATTTCTTTGATATCAAAGAATTAAATAGTTTAGAAAACATTAACAAAACAATAAAATATCTTGTCCCATTTAAAATTAAGTAATTCAAAACAAAGTTCATGTACATGCAATTTCAGAGTTTCAGATAAATAAATTTTTGCAAATGAAAGATTCAATAGCGATTAGCAAATTGCAGAACAAGCAGTTTGCAGTCCCACATACTTAATTTGTTATTCAGAGAAATAAAAACACGCTTTATAATTGGTAGTCCAAGTTATAAAATAAACTATGACTTTCAAGAGTTCTAATATTATTTTCAACCCAGATATTTTACATATGTAGCATTATTGTCACAAAGTTAATAAACACAGAAAGATGGATTCAGTGAAAATGTATATTTCTGCTCACACAAAAAGAATAAAATGAACACTACATATTTAATTTTGAAATCCATTTAGCATATTATATGCTGCAAAATAAAAGAAAACATGCCATAAGATGTGCGAAAATATCGATGTCCTTACTTTTGCCATGTGAATGGATTACATCTAGCCAACCATTTCAAGTTGTCAGAATATGCCTTTTTAAAAAAAACTTAATGATAACAATATTTACCATGAATACAAAATATTGTTATCCGTTTTAGTCTACAAATAATGACCAAAGATATTAAGAAACAAATTGAATGACATGATTTTGAACTTTGCATAAAGAACATCTTAAACACACAGTGAAAATTTAATCAGGAAAACATTTAGGGAGCTAACCAAAAACTGATGAGCAAAATGATTTCGGCAAACCAATTTCAGAAAAAGGTTATGATTCGCAACTTGTAGTAATAATTTCCTTTACCGTTTACAATACTTGCATTTTCATGAAAATAGAATGTACATTCAAGAAAATATAAAGTTTTTTTTTTGTAAAGCACTAATTTTTTAGTTTCAAAGCTTGACTAATTCAAAGTTTGGCATACAGGGCAGCATATACAAAATAATCCAACTCAATACCTTTAAGATTCAGAGATACATTGTTTTTGCATAGAGCTGAAATTCAGTTGCTCTCTAACAGACGCTAAATTATGTTGATTTATCCATGCATAGATATCCTTATAATTAAACTTTCAGATAGTTATACTGAGTTCAATAAATGTTAGACAGATTAAATATACATGCATATTTGTTAACTAAGGACAATATTTAAACCATATTAATAAAGGATTCTAAATAATAATACATGTAAACTAGCAAGCTCTTTTACTGACATGCAGTTTAAATGCAACAATCCAATGCATCTCACAAGTGTTCTTTGGGACAGAGATATCTATGAAATTCTATAAGGAAAGTCTGTAAAATTCATGTGAGGAAACATTTTGTATAGCTGGTGATTTGAGGACAGAAAAGACTTTTCTGAAACTACAACCACAATGTAAGCTGCAATCTGCCCATAAAATATTTAGCTTATTTATAACTAAACAATGCAATTTAACACTTTGAAGATGAAAAACAAAAATTAGTGGAGATGAGGGGGATACTTGTCTAGCATTAAGCTTCTTTTAAAAAGCAATAACTTGTTGCAAAGCTGATAATTTCCTTCACATTATTGAACTGCAATTTTCATATAAGCGGCTTTAAATAGATGACATCGAAATAATAAAAGATATACATTTACACGCAGTTAATAAAAATACTAAAATTTTCTTGAATGTTCTAAGATTTACTTTAACTTTAATGCAATGCTTTCGTCTCGTTGTCATTGATTCTTTAAGAATGATATAAGTTGGTTGACAGCTATACATGTTATAAGTAATAATAATAAGAAACATGGAGAAAAGTTTTATATTCTGAATGACAATAGTTTATAAAATCTATGTGTTATATCTAGGAAAAATAATTAAAGTATAACGGACTGCAAACAAAAACACTAATGAATGATGCAAATCATTATGAACTTCCTGACAGACTGGGGACCCAAAACATCGTCTGATTCCTTAATTTCTGATGAGTCTCCTGAATGCTTCGGTAAATCAGCCTTATAAAATGTGAGTTCAAGTTAATTCTTTACACTGGCGACGATCAAGGAGAAGTTCGGCCAACCTTTCTGGGGGGGGGGGGGAAGACCTGAGTTTCAAAATAGAATATTTTGTGATTATGCAACATATATTTAACTAATGATATTGAAGGATTAAAAGTTTAAATTTTTTAACCCTCAATATAATTGGGATTATAAATAAACTAGCAGTACCCACACGGCATTGCCCGTTGCACAGAATCCAAGAAGAAAAATTTGATTTAAACTCAGGGCTGGCCTCCACACGATACGACATGGGCAAGTTATGCAATATAAAACATAAAAATTCATTAATTATTGTCGGAATTTCCGTACCTCATAACTTTCGAATAAAAAATATTATGCTAAAACAGATTGGGTATTTGTAAACTACAACTCAAAGAATTTTATTAACGATATTAAAATGCGCAAAAAAAAAAAAAAAAAAAAAAAACAACCTGCGCAATTTGTATTTTGTAGGCATTCAGCTGAAGGCAATTATGTATTTGTAAATTGCAAATCAAAGAATTTTATTAATGATGATAGCAAGATTAATGAATTTGCACATGGTTGCCCATTGTGGCTCGTAACACATCGAGACGAAATTTGATTTCCCTTCAAGTGTTCTCCATCATTTGTGGGGTAACAATTTTGATCGCAGTAATAATTCCGTGCTTCAGTTCATCAAGGGAGGGCACATGGGTCTTGTATATAATGTTCTTCACAATCCTCCATAGAAAGTCCAATGGTGTTATATCTGGTAATCTCAGAGGCCATGGGATTGGTCCACCTCTTTCACACCATCTGTCGGGAGAGTTCTCGTCTAAGTCACGTACAACCATGTCCAAATGTAGGGGTGCATCATCCTGTTGAAATATCACATCTGCCTGATGGTGCTGCATTTGAGGAACCACATACATCTCCAGCATGTCAAGGTATGCCACGGAGTTTATTGTTGTTTCAGCAAAGAAGAAACGCCCAATAACTTCAATATGTAATAAAGCACACCAAACATTCATCTTTGGGTTATCTCTTTCCAGTTCCCGATAATCGTGCGGGTTCTCATAGCCTCATATTCTACAGTAATTTTTATTCACTTTTTCTGACACATGAAAAGTGGATTCGTCACTGAATAACCATTTCCGAAGGTAATTTTCATCATTCTCAATTCGAGTCAAAATTTGTTCAGCGAACTTAAAACGACGTGATTTATCATTCGGGTGTAAAGCTCGCACAACTTGCGTATTGTAGGCATTCAGATGAAGGCGGTTATGGAGAACGTTCCATATAGTTGTAAGCGGCAAATGTAATTGCACAGCTAATTGTTTCGTGGATTTCGAGTAAACGTTTCTTGGATGAAATCAACATTTTCCTGCGAAGTGTTTGGTCTTCCTGCTCCCTTTCGGTGTACTTTACCAGTTTCCCGAAATTGTGTTAATCAGCATTTGATAGAATCATTCGAATGAGGATCTTTCTTGTACGTGGTCTTGAAACGACGTTGAGTAGTTATGACTGACTTAGTTTAGAAAAACCATAATACACACATTGCTTTTTATTGCACGGTCACCATTTTTATTTACGACGTCATAATTACCCATAGAACTAAGATCGCATTATTGCCATGTAAAATTCTTTGAGTTGTAATTTACTAATACGTAATCGCTCCTACTGTTCCACACTGATTTATCAACTCTGTATAATTTGATATGAAAATAAAATTCAACTTGCTTCATGATATTTCTTTGTCAACTATATTGGCTGTTTTTTCTCTTGGTGCCAAGACAAAAAGATTTTGTTTGAATGTAACTGTAGAAAAAGTCACAAAATTGCTCATAAGGAAAGGGGAAAAAATTCTTCGCTTAAGTCAATTCTAGAGTAGTGAATTTTGAATCACTGTTTGAAATCAGAAGCAAATAGAGAAATGTATAGGATATGCATACCACAGCTCTTGCTATTTGCACATGCGTAGTTAGAAGTTTTTTCGCATGCGCGCTTAAGTCAAAAACACAGATACAGCTGTTTATCTCTGATATTCGATAACCTAATGTTTTTTTTTCCTCTTCACTTTCATTATCGCGCAACAAACGGAGTTTTTTGGCATTTAATGTGTTCCAGCGGCAAGATTGGATTTACTTTTTTCGGGCATAATGAGATTCGAATTGCTGTTTAAAATCCAACCAATATATATCCCCAATATCCGTTGATTATTTCTCGTGTTTTTGTGTTCAAATATACAGACGCATTTAGGAGACTATACTAACGTATTGATGCTTGCATATATAAATAATTTGTTTCTAACTGGTGTAATTAAAAATGATTTTACTTTTATTTTTACAACACTATATTCTACCACTGTATAGAGACAAATAACACATGTTTAGTGGAACACACATCAGTTGCACGAATAACAACAAAAATCTTAAGCGGCGCGGCAAAACAACTGAATCTAAAGCAGCAAACCTTATGAATAATTTAAAGCAAGTTTTCATTGAATTTCCACAAAAGACTTGCTGTTTGAAGTAATACACGATTCACATGTTGTTATTCATGGAACTTCATTGCTGTTCTGCTGAGGATCAGAAATTCATTAAGCTTAAGGAAATACTATTGTTATCATTGATACAAACACACCAATACCCGAGTTACAGATACATGATTCACTTTCAAAGAATAACATTACAAAGTTTATGTCATTACTTTATCTTTGCATAGCTTGGATGCTTTTATGATGCAATGAAGAAATTTACACATCATTTAATCAGTAAATGGGAAATTTTAACTGACTGAAGTTTTGTACACTAATTAATGCATGGGAAATATTTTACTGATTTGAAAGTTTTTAAATGATAACTGTAAAAATGTGAATTCTGAATTTCTAAAAATATATTTATCAACAAGATTTAATTGAATTTCCACTAAATAAATTCTGCTGTTTTTTTTGTAAATAACTTCGTAAATTAATACATACTACTACGTCCAATAATAAAAAATCAATACTGATATTGAGGTACTTAAATATTTTTACATGTTTGTAAATAAGAAAACATATATATTTAGTTGTAAATGAATTTAAATTCCCTTTCAGCTAAATACATTAGCTTTCCACAGAGATATATCCATCTACAAAAATTGATGAAATAGCATTATTTGAATATTTATATTCTACAGCAGAAATCATGAAAAATATACTTACCACCTTCCCTAAACACTATATGCTGCAAATGAACAACTCCTAACACTTCAAAAAGATCATCATCAGTTAGATTATGTTCTTTCATATCTTCAACAGTATGAGGATAAATTACTTGATCCCGAAGAGTCCCAACAGACATATAAGGCCTAAAAAGGAAAGGGACAATAAGTAGTTGAAAGTTGAAAATTGCTTTTTATATACACACTTCATTCCCTCAGTTAAACATTCAAAATATTTTGTAGATCAACTTTTTTACCTCCCAAACAATGGAATCAATCACTTAAATATGCTTGATTAGTATTTGTGGATATTAAAAACAAGAGACAAAATAAGCAACATTTGATAATAAATTTAAAAATTTACCAGCAACTATTGTAAATTTTCAAAAGGGCTATAAATAATACATCATACTTAAATTATTAATACTACAGCTAAATTTAAATTTATTATGATCAATCCCTATAAATTCGTCTTTAATTATCGTAAGAATAAATCATAAAAAATAATTTTACTTAATATATCTAATGTAACTGGTGTACGAAATTAAGAAAATTCGCATATTTTGTCAAATTTTATGAAAGGAACTGAAAGAAATGCAAAACTACTGTTTTGAACAAAGCCGCAAATATTTTACGTCGGATACATAAGCATGCACGTCTGAGTATGGTCGAAGCTATTCCAGAAAAAGAAAGAAAGAAAAAAAAACATTATAAGAGCGCGTGCCCAAATCAGCATTTTGTTCGTTAGTAGACATCGTCGAATTTGTTTCCAATATAGCTAAAAATAAATAATTCAGTGAATGAAAAACTTCATTGATAAAAAGAGAAAATGACGGGAATTTTAAACTGGATTATCTGACAGCCCATCGAACTGAAATGTTTTTAAAAAAATACATAGATAATATATGAGAGTGAGAAAATATTAGAGTAACTAGAATTTCATTACAGAAAAGCGAAACCATTGCTAATCTTCAAAGCACAACTACAACAGCATAATTTAAAAACAAATTTTTAATATTCATTAAATTAAAAAAATAACACAATATTGTGAAGATAATGAGGTGGGAAAGAAAATAACATGTGCTGGCAGATTTTCTACTTTTTTTTTTTGTTCCTTACCTTTGAGGAATATAGAACATCTGATTTTCTGGAGGTCTTTCTAAAATACCAACATATACTGGCCATAATCCTCTTACTATTCGGAACAATGAACTTTTGCCACAACCATTTGGACCAGTTATAAGCAGATGCATATCAGTAGTCATCTAAAAAAAGAAAAAAATTAGCAAATTTACAATACGTAATTAATGATATCAATTTCGAAAGTTGCATTAATTTTTTTCCATGATCTTTTACAAATTTTAATTAGAATTTTAACTATTTAAAAATAAAACTGAAATTTGATATTTTCTTTCGCTATAACTTCCGATAATATTATTGATCAAATACAAATTTTACATCATTTCAAATAAATCTTTTTATTGAAATGAACTTGATAGTAACACGGATATTTCCTGATTTTAGGGTTTTTTTTTTTTTTTTTTTTTTTTTTTTGCCAAAGGTCCAATAATATATTACAGTATTGCCTTGAAATTCAAACTGTTTTCATTTCTTCATCAAATATTTATAGGCGTACATTTCTTCTATTGTTGAAAGACAAAGAAGTAATATTTTGCTCAATATTTCTGTAGTTTACAAGATATATAAAAAAGTGAATATATAATACCATGAAATGCAGAAGATAGATTAACTGTGTATTTGCGTTTTTAATAGCGTTATGATGTTATGGCACCGACTCCGTTTCAACAGTTTATGAGCACAATAAACAGAACTTATATAAGACAATTAAAATAACTGAGATTTAATACAAAACAATTTGGTACACTCTCGGATATGAAGTTATAATTAAACAAATTACATGAAATGAAACATGATTAATATTCTTGGCAAACCAGCTGGTCGCCTGAGGCAACTAATGAGTTATAAAACCTTAAGTATAAGATTTGCTCAACAGATAATTCAGATTTATCTTCATATTGAATACAGTTTAATAAAATACTTTTCTATTCCCTTAAAGATTAAAACAAAAATTAGCATATTTAAAAGGTACAATATTTTTAAAAAATTGACTTACAGTAAAAGATAAACTTGGAACAACAATGTCACAGTTAGGAGTAATAATAGGAACTCCTTCCAATTTAATTATGCCATTTTTCTCTATAACTTGGCCTGTAAAAACATTAAAAAAAATTAACATTTTTCTCAAGTGAATGAAATTTTATAAATAATCAAGATACTTAAGTATTACTAATACAACTAAACATCATTAATTTCTGATTATAAATGCAACAAATTTGGATATGGACAAAATGCAAAGAAAATGGGAAAATCGTCATGCTAATAAAATAAGAGTAACAAAGTTAGTGTAGACTGAGTTACTATGATTGACACACTTTCTCATAGTTGTGAGCAAACTTGTAGTAATTTCATTCACTATTGAACATAACATTGTAAATTTTACCATAACATTAGTCTACTTGTCAATTACCTCTATCTTATTAAATTGTCCCTTATAACAATATTCATATTTTCATTAATTTACAAATTATTTATTTAATATATTTATTAATTATTAGGTGAATAATTTTCACATGAGAACTCATCTTGATTCAATGGCTTCCATTTATATTTCCATGACATTTAGAGGTAGAGGAATTTCATGTACATTTTTTTCATTCATTATTCATTATCTAGTAGTTTTAATTGTATTTATTTAACTCTAAAAAAGCAATTTTTATTTACTTTTTTTGCCTACAATGGGAAAAAAAATCTCCCCTTGCATAATAAACTAAATTATAAAATATACAGACTGTTTTGTAAGATTATCATACTATAAAATGTATTAACAGGTGAGACTATATCCTACTATATTGCACTTGCCATATCAAAATTTATTTTATTCTCAATAGAAGTAATTAGTTAACAATAATTTAAAACAATAATAATAAACAAACAAACTGTTGTCTGAAAGTAACAAGTACATGATATATTGTTTTAGCCAAAATTATACCATAGAAGGTCAATGTATAAAAAATAACCAATGTAAAAATAAGAAATAATTAAGAACTATTTTTAGTATAAGAAACAAAATGTTTTACTACTTCAAGTTATTTTTGGCTTTTTAATCTGAGATTAATTTCTTTGCAACTTTATTTACATCCAAATTTAACTAAAGATGAATTCATAACTAAGTTTTGAAAATATTTTAACATTGGATTTTAATTGAGAATGCACAGATGTACTAAATTTTAAAACTACCATATCAGGAAGTGATTCAAGAAATCAACAGTAAAATTCTTTAAAAAGGCAATTCAAGAAAAATAAGAGCGCATAAAAAAATTACCAATGATCTCAGGCATGCCATTCTTGAATTTCAGACCCTTCATATCTGTAGCTTTTTTGAATGACTTTGAGGAACTAGCAGTAAGAGTACGTTGGTATTTTCCATCTGACACATCTTCAAACACAGTAAGCATTTTTGAAACTCTAGCAGTATATCCAGCCAATTCAGTTATCTAAAAAAATTATGAGCCAGAAAAGATTTATTTTTTTGCATATAAAATGGTTAGAATAAAAATTTCATATTTTAATATGTCGCTTTAAATGCATCGTTAATAATCCACACAGAAAAGTTACAATTCACTTTTTTCCAAAAATTACTAAATTAATATATATTCTGTTATATTCATGCATATAATTGAATGATGGGTTCACTATATGCAAAAGTTCTTTTTCCTATAATTAAGAACTTATTATTTTTTGAAGATGATCTACATTTCACTTCCAGGAAATGAGAGAGATATCTAAGATCTGAAAATTTCATTTCAATGCCTGAAGTCCTCAAAAGGATTTACAAATTTTGTACTATTATCACCTTATTTCAGCATATAATGAAAATTTTACTAGATCTCAATTTGAGAGAAACAAAATAATGCATCTAGTGATGATATAAAACATATGTCATTGAAATACTTTTAAAAAGAAAAATTTTAAAATTCTGCATGCTTTAATCAAAATAAGACATTTCAATTATTATTTCATGCAATTTTTCATTAAGGTTGAAAAGTTTTGGGAGAAAATACATGAAAATATGAAAAATTTTCTTAAAAAGATTAGAGGAGCAAAAATGTGTAAATCTGTAACACATTTCAACTTACTTCTTTGTAAGATGACATAAGTCTTTCAGTAGCATCACCACCAGCAATTAAGATATTTTTTGCAGTTGTCATGTACTGTGTTCGTGTGCTGACGCCATCATCACTGTAACTGTCATCTGAAAAACAAATATTGAAGATAATGCAACTAAAAGCATGATATATTTTATATTATAATTTTAAGTTATAAAATATTTGTTTTGTAGTTTTAAACAAAAAAAAATTTGATCACAGGAGTAAATTAAGATATTGTAAACAAAGAATTAGAATAATAAAAAACTATCTATAATTAAATATGAGAGATTAATTACATTGCACTTAAATTTAAAGCAGTTCAAAACTTCATCAATGAATGTGTAATTTTCAATGAGGATGTATTAATTAAGAAAACTATTATGAAACAATTGAAGGAATTAAGGCACTAAATCAAAATGCCGTTTGATGCAAATAGCAGTAGCTGTCGAATTAAATTATGTCATGCTAAAATTGCAACATCTATATAATGCTGTAATATTTTTTGTATAACATCTATAATATATGATAACAATGGATTATCAGAAATTAATATGATATTAATACAATAAAATTTGTATGTCAACAAAAAATTGATATTTAGGATATTTAATTGAATTATTACCTCCACTCAAATAGTGAAAAAAATATTATTTTGTGTTCAGTAATACTCAAACTATACTGATGATGCTGGTATAAATATAATTAATCCGAATTTTAATCTAAATAGGAGATTTTAGCAAATTGGGTTTCATCAAATAAAATTAATGTGAAATTACATTAGCTGTAAAAATATACACAGAAATAAAATTTTTTTATAAAGTTTAAACACATATGTTAATATATAAAGTTTAGCTAAACCTTAAAACTACACTTTTAACTGTTAACAATGATTTCTTCCAGCAGTACAAATTGAAATTTTATCATGTTAAAAATATATAGAATAAATAACAATTGAACATTTACAAAAACAGCAATATATGCTTTTGAGATTTTGGATTACAATATAACTATATAATGAATGTAAAATGAGTAAGATTTCTGTAATAAAACAGGAATAAAATATTTACTTATTGAATTACTTTTCTACGGAGGAAGATTAGTACAAAATAACTTTTGATAATCTTTTAAAATAAAACAAAGGTTCAGCAATAACATAACTAATAATAATCAAAGTTTTAGTATTTTAATTAGATTATTTAGGTAAACATGAAATGTTTTGTATTTAATCCCCAAACTAACAAAAGATTTAGTTCAACCTATAATTAGAAGTGCTGTCTTAAATTTCTTAAGACCACAAAAGTCATTTGAAAGAAAATGAACAGTAAAAAAATTTTATTCTTCAATTGAACAGCTATTAAAAGGCAATTTATAATTTTTAGAAAACTTTCAACCAGAAATCAATTTAATAGGAGAGTGGGAGAAGATCATTAGCAGATACAGCATATTTAGTCTTTTTAATGATACTGACAAATATGTGTACATTTATTTTAACTTCAATTCATTTAAGATATATTGCACACTGTAAGTGCAAAGAATTTCCAAGCTAAAATGTTAAGTTAATATCATGGTATACCACAATACTAAATTGCAGTTAATGTGAAATTTTGGTTTAGAAATGCTTTAAAAAAAAGTCATTATAAATGGATTAAACAAGAATTATTCTCTTCCCTCTTAATTTCTGTTGTATATAAATTCAAAAACAGCTTTTTTTCTGCTGCTTTAGGAAATGCTGATGATATAAAATAAATATATATAGTGAAACAAAAAAAATTATTTTCCTTTCAATAAAACACTCTCTTAGAAGATGTTAAGAATTTACTGAAATCTTTTTTAATGATACACCAATTACATTAATTTAACTCTAAAATTTATACTTGCTATTCAACTTGCTTGCTGCTAATATAACCACTGAAATTAAATTCATTAAAGATAAAAGCAACTGAAGCATTTCATAGAATACTGAATATATAAACAAAATAATAATAATGAAGGTCAATTTTCCAACTTTATTTTACAAATTTTAATTTATAAACATATTTATGAAATTCCAACATATCATTTTACACAATCTTGATCAAAATAAGTAGTTAGATCAGAATTAATGTTGATAAGAATTAAGTTTATGATATGGTCTATAGCTATGCTCCTATGTTTCATCTCATATGGCCACAAAAATCAAAATAGTTAGCAAAATATAACCATAAAATTTTTTTCAACCACTTTAATATACATTAAAGGTGTTGAAAAAACTTACTTGCGTCTGTTTTTGTATATCCTGTCATTATGGGTAAGGATATAATTATCATACCAGCTGCACTCCAGCAATACTTCATAAGAAATTGCTCCAACATAACATACCACAGTTTTTTGTTATAAATTTTATTCATTTGCCATGCCAAAGCCTTATAACTTCTTTGCAATAATGACAATTCAACCTGCAAGAGTATAAGTTTATTTAAATATGTAAATACTTCAAGTAAAAAATTATTCAAATACTATATAGAATAACTTGAATATTTGTTATTTTAAACACAGAGTAAAAAATGAAAGAATGTAAAAGAATATAAAGAAAGAATATTCTTCCAATATATATCCTTCTACTAACTTAAAAATACAAAAACACCCAAATTAACATAAAACATTAATGAAAATATATACACGATCTTATTTAAACAGTAGCACAAATGAAATTATAATTTAAAATTTATAAACCACAAACTTTGTAAAAAACACTTATTTTTTTTAAAGATATACAACCAACAGAGAAGGGCTGATTTTAATAACCACTTACCATAACACACTAAATTTAAAATTTAAATCATATCAGATAATTTCTTTAAAAAAATTAATGATTTATAAATACACATATAAAAACTATGTTATGGAGGAAAAATACATATTAAGAACTCTACTAAGTAAGGAGTCCCTTCAAACATATAGTACCTTAAATGGATAAAGTAATATAATAAAATACATAAATTTTTATCCAACACACATAGACAAAGTACAAATATTTCAAATTTCAGAAAACTGACAAATTATAAAGTGTAACTTTAAATAAGATATGTAAATAACAAATTTAAGTTATACTAATTCAAATGAATGGGGAATTTTCTCATGAAAAAATTAGAAGAATATTAACTTCATAAACTATTTCTATATTTCGGAAAATATATTTAAAAAAGAATATGAATAGTTGAATGTTTGATCCAACACTTCAACAGTAAAATCAATACAATGCTGAAGAACAGGGATATATAAATAGATTTCTTTCTTTCTTTCGTTTTCAAATCTCTGCAATTGCCAACATAAAGTATTTTTTCCCTTACAAAAATTTGAAGTCAATTTTTATATTGTTCAAACATATAGAAATTAACCAAATACTTACATTAATTTTTTTATAAATAGGAATCAGTTAATTTTGGATAGATTTAAGGATGTTTTGAGTTGGTACCTTTTTTTCTAAATCTATTTTAAAAGATTTTCATTGGACATTTCTTTAACATGGACCATGCATGAAATATATTATATATATTTTATTATAGATATAATAAAACTAATAAAAATTTAATTAAAGCACAAGATTGGCATTTATGAAGTATTATTAAAGATATACAATTTAGATATTTCTGTAGAAATCTCGAATTATTACAAAATTTATAATGTCAATAAGTTTCTTCTACTTTTAATTTACATATACAACAAAGAAGAAGCAATAATATGATTTAATAATCAAACATAAGCAAGGACAAGAGATTGTAAATAAAGAGATATCTTGCACTTTCAGATAGCTTCAGCAGCAAAGAAATAATTCAATCTATCAATTTAATAAAAATAATTTAAATATTATCCATTTATCATATTTTGCAAAGAAAGTATATATCACGAATATACAGTCTCTAAATTTAAGAAAATAATATAAATCTTTTTTTCTATTATAGTTATAATGGTACTTTTGAACTTATTTTGTATTTAAAAAAAGTTTCATTATATTATAAGGCAAAGCTTAAGGAGTTGAAATACACACACACACACATTAGCAATACACATATAAGGAAACATTTAGAAATAATAAATTAAATAGTTCCTAAATGAGCTAATGTTTTTAAAAAAACTATAAGTAAAAAATGCAAAAGAGCTGATATTTTACAATTTTTATTTTTGTTCAGAGAAATAGATAGATAAAATTAATATTATACTTTTTAATATTTAAAACAAATCATATAAATATGTCAAAGAAAATGTTACATGAAACGTATTTATTTTTCACATACCTTATGACCTCCGTAGAAAGCAATTTCTTCAGCATTTGTGATAAGTCGAGAATGTACAAATCTTAGATATCCTTTACGCTTGGCTTCTTCAGAAACCAATTTTCCAAATTTTGGAGTGACTTTACGTAGAATATGAGCAGTAACAGACACAACAGCAGCTGCAAACAACTGTCCAGACATTCCATAAGAACCCATACTGCTTGCCATTTTAAATAGAGTAAAATTTATAATGATCAAATCAAGCAGAGGTTTTGTTATATGTGAATATAAATGTGCTATTGACTGAGCAAAAGATGTAATGTCTTCTGTTAAACAGTGATCAGCATTTTCTAGTCGGCCATCCAAATTACTCACACGGTAATAAGTTTGGTTCTTGAAGTATAAAGAATATGCATACCGGACTAACCTTGTACGAAATGCAAGGGCCAACTGACTTTCTAGAAACCTGATTAAACTATTAAGAAAGGTAGCTGGAAGCGCAATTAACAACCATTTTGTCAACTGCACTGTAAACATACGGATATCTTTACGGACAATAAATTTAACTACACAGCCTTCTAATTTTGCTACATATATAGACAGAAATGTCCGCATAATTAATGAAAAAGTATGCAAAAGCAGTAAACCAGCTTCTATGTTCCAAACACCAGGTATCATTACTTTAATTAATTTTGCCAGCTGCTGAAGAAACTCTTTGTTAAAAGCTGGGAAATTTTTTAGATCATATATACTGCTTTCTTTTTTGTCATCTCCTGCTTCTTTACATGTTTCAACTTCATCAATTAATTCATTATCAGATATCACAGGACTGCATACATTTTTCTGAGGACTTGTAGATGAAATTTGTTGCTGTGCTTCAGTAGCTCTATTTTTAAGACTTTTTATAGTTTTTGCGAGCATAGGAAATCCAACACGAGTAGCATATAGAAGGCAAACACCACTCACCATACATAAGCTGACTTTCTCTGGAGGTATCGAAGTTTTATCAGAAATTTTCTGAACAATTTTGGAGAACGTATTGGTCATGATGAGGCACGATATGTCAAAGAGCACTCAAATTTTATAAATAAGTTAAAAAAAGAAATTGATTCAAAAAATTATTTCCTCATTATAGGAATTTTCCCAAATATAGAATGCTACAATATTAAGCACAGGCGCACAATTATATCTCACACACACAAAAAAAGCCAGCGAGAAACGAAGAACGATCAGTCAGTGCGTGTTTCCCTTCTACCTATCCATTATTGCATAAACTTGGAAAAGTACCTCACACAACCATTCAACTTCAACTGTTAAATCACTGTCAAAAGTTCGCATCAGATTTACGTCATTTGGATAGTTCTAGCAGACATCAACAGATGACACTGCTGTCATTTCGAAATTAAAGATATCATATGCAATACAAAAATTTATTTTTTAATCAATTTCATCATTCTTATTTATGATAGGTTAAATAATATTAGTGTTTTATTTTGAATTGAAGATACCAAACAGTTCTTTTAAAAAAATCTTCTCCCAATGGTAATAAATGTCGTGCTAGAGCAATGCTTTCAATATTATATCCCTTCTCACAATAGAATGTTTTCAATTTAATGACGGTGACAAAAATTGTATTGTACATTTTTTCTCATGTTAATGATATCAAATATTAAATAGTATAAGACTCTATCACACGGCAAAATACCGTCGATACTTTCGTGGACAAGCGACCATGAAAGTGACGTCACTTGGACATTTGATGTCTGGTAAACCTAAAAACTAAGTTTTATGTTATGGTGTATTTGTCGCTCTTTATTCATTGTTCCTACTTAGTGAATTAGATATTCATATCTGCGGTTTTCTCATTTCATTATTCGTGGGATTCCAGCCTAGACGCTACTTGAATTTGTTATCAAATCCAGGATAAATTTTTTTTAGCTTTCAATGCATGCAAAAGCCCATGATAGCAATAATAGCTGTATTTTTTTTTTCCAATTCAAACTATTTTGGAATTCGAAGATAAATTATCAAGCCAGTGCAATGAAATTCCGCTGTTTAATAAATTGCTACTTCTATTGAAACAATTATTTCCAGCTAAAACGTTATTGAATTAGTTGGAATTTATTCACTTCTGCTCAAATTTAATTTTTAGAATGCTTAATACAATGAATATAATAAGGATTGTGAAATGAGACAAGTTGTACATCTACTGAATATGAAAATGCTTTCTCAACAATTTTTCCTTTGAATGTCTTTTTCATTTCTAATAGTGTCAATCTTATAGTCATTTATTGTAAATACTTATTGTACCATTCAACTGGTTGTAATTTTTATCAAAATTTATAATAATAAATTCTTTAAAATAATAAATCTTTTTTTTGTTATTCTTAGTAACAGTTTTATTGTTACTTTTTGTAGTAATAATGACAAGCAAAAAAAAAAAAAATGCTGCTTTTGTGTTAATATTTTATAAATTCTGATGAATTTATCTTATCAATATTAAATATAAAACAAAAATATATTGAAAAAAATTATTTGGGGGTAAATATTCCATTAAGCTTAAAAGTTGCGTAGCATAATAAAAGTGCTGAAATTTTAAAATCATTTTTAAGTATCTTAAAAGTGCTTACTTTTAAATAAGGCCCTTAAAAAGTGCTTAATTTTCTAGAAAAGTGCAAAGAAAACAAAATTCGATAAATAAAACAGAAGAGGAGTGCCAACATGTATTGAAATAAAGTTAAATAACTTCTGAAATTATTGAATTTTCGCTATATGAAATAATTACATGACTTATTAAATATTTGAAGTTTATAAAAAAAATCAGAAACTGAATCACAGCATAATAATCATGTGTGTCTTTTTTAAAAATGGCATATTAAATTGATTTCCCTCCTAAAAGCAATGTAGCCTTTCTCGCCCCCTCAGAAGTACGAGAGTGCTGTAAAATATTTTATAGCAACATTGAACAAAACTGCAATTATTATTTAAACGGATAATGATATTTAACATTTATAGAAGGATAAAAAAATTAAGGTATTATTAAAACAGAATATTAGTTTACGCTTAATGCTTCATTTTATTTAAAAAAATAAACCCTCATGGAAACAGTTCTTCATATTGAAGAAGATTATTGTATTGCATTTTGTAAAGCATTATATACATTCTGGATTCAACAATGTTAGTATTATTCTGTAAACTGTGTTGCAAACTCTATTTTAAACAATCTTGATCAAATTTGTAAAGTGTTTTAAATTTTGTATTGAGCAATATGACCTACTATTTCATTATTAATATTTGTGCACGATTCACCTGAAGTAATTCGACAAACGGGATATGCCTGTAGATATTCTTATTTTATTTTATTCTATTTTTTTGGCTAGGATTAAAAACATCCAGTTTTTTTTTATTAAATTGTCCTAGTTTGTTTTTTATTTAAAGTAAAAAGAAACTAATGTTAATTAAAAAAATATGACGATGTATTGATACAGATAAATATTGTTTTAAAAAATTTCATCATCTTCACTTTCACTGCATATAGCTAAAATTGTTCTTCATAAACACTTTTTTTTCTCCATTTTTGAAATTTAATATTCATAAATTAAATCAAAGCCAAAAAAATCGGTAATTATTTTTGGAAATGTAATAAATTTCTTAATATTCCATTTTTTGAAAAATCAATTACTTTTGAACCTAGCTTCATAATTTGTTCAAATAGTAAATCTTAATTTCAAACAGAAAGCACTCTCTCTTATCTTAAAATTACATTTTTAATCCGACGTTACACAAAAAAAAAAGACATTTAATTAAAAAGATTTTTCAAAATCACACATATGCATTTCCTATCGAGCCAAACATGTATTTATCATAATTTACAGTTGCATTGAAGGTTTTGTTTGCATTGTAAATAAGACGGGTTTTTTTTTTTTTTGTTAACCGGAAAGGTTCTGTTATCGATTCTAAGGGTAAGTAGTTTCAGGAATATTAGAAATATGGGTTAATAATGAGCTAGGTTGTTGCTGATGATTATAATTATATTTTCCTTTATTATAATAGGCATTTAAGTTCTGGAATGCGTATTCTATTAGGAAACTTATAGGGCGATATACTTAAATCTAATAATAATCAATTATTGAAATTATAACGTACTAGCCGCCTTTGGCGACCAGTCGGTTCGCCAGTCTTAATGCTCGCTAAAGTTTGCTCGCTAATATTTTATGTCGCTGTGTCTCATAACAGGTTTTTCACCAAAATATTTTTAAACCAAACAAATTTTGATAATCATATAATTCATTTATAGTATTATTTATTATTATTTTCTTCAGATGATCTGTTCACTGTACTACTCATCTTTCTCTTTCTATCCGAGCAATGATTGTCCCGGAATTGATATTTTACTTAAATGGTGGAGGGAAAGATCTAAAATTCTGTTTTTATAGAATAATGAGATTCAAATTTTCATAAATGTAAACACACTAAACAAATAAAGACACAATTGTTTTTCAAGAGATGCAAAAGCTTAAAAACAGCTTGGAAAATGCCTCGCACAGACGAAATAATGGTGACACACACGCCCATCTTTTCTTTTCTATCCTTTTTTTCTGCACTACTTTTCTTTCTATAAACCCTTTTTTCCCTTTGTTATTACTTTTTTTCTTCCCTGCCCAGAATTTATTTTGAGCAGGCATAGCTAAAATATTCATACCGACTAATAATAAAAGCAACTATTTTCTTTCTTTTTTAAACATCCCGTTATCTATGAATGAAAACCAACTGACTTCGCGTATTTCTTTCTAAAAAAATCATAATTTATTACTTCCTGCTATCTAACTCAATTGGTGTGGGGGAAGGAAATGAAGATTTCTGGCGGGAAAGTAAGAAAAGTGTCGTTTTAACTATTTTCCACGCAGTTTTTTAATTTTTTCTCTCCATAAGAACCATCCTCGTGTCTTAACGAAAATATTTTTAAAAAATTAGCCGAATCGGTCAAGCTGTTCTCCAGTTTTGTGCTTAGCAACGCATTTCGGGTTGCATTTTTATTAATATAGATTACCGTTTCAGCATTGTATAACAGTGTTTTTCCAAATTTCTGAGCTAGTCTACCAAAAATATTTTTTCTGATTTACTAAATACATTGTAATTGAGTTGAAATAGGTAAAAATAAGATATCCCTTTAAAAGAGGCGAAAATTAATCAATAAATATAAAGAATAATTTGAAGATATTAAGTTATATATTACTCTACATATAAGGTTAAAAATGATTATTTGGAGGCACTGTAGTTATTACATCATCCGTCACAGCCTTTTTAGGTGCAGGTTGTTTATTTTGACACATAGCGTAGTGAACGATTTTTGATGCAAATGTTTTTAAAAATACCCTCGCTTTCATTTTAGCAAACGATCAAACTGCTCGAGCTCTAAGTTAAAAAAAAAAGAAGAAATTACAGTTACACAAATGGATGTCATAAATAAACAATTAAAAGAAAGTGGAAGTTTTTAGCAAACGATCAAACTGCTCGAGTTCAAAGTCAAAAAAAAAGAAAGAAATTAAACTTACACAAATGGATGCCATTAATAAACAATTAAAAAAAAGTGGCAGTTTTAGCTATCCAGGAAATACGTAGGGAGGAAGTGAGTATGAGCATAAGTAATGAGATATTCGAAGGTATCAGTGAAAAATGTGCGTACTCATCGACAAGTCGTTGAGTTTAATGGTGGTAATGACCCCAGAGTAATGCTTTACAATTACAATTTCCTCACAGAAGTTTAATTATTTTTTCATAAATCATTTTATATCAGTTGCAAAGTTATTATTCGAAAATACTGAATCTTGACATACAAAGCAATTCTGAATCAATTCTTAACAGCATTGGGACAATTCTTAGTTATTCAGATATTATATTTTACAAACAGCAAAATATTTTGAAAATATTTACTTGATCTATTCCAAATAAAAAAGATAAAAAATGTAGATCAATGAGAATATAAATTTTTATGATATTAATAGAAGTCTAATATTTGCATTCTTATAATTCTGAAACAAATTAACCGAGAAGGGGTAAAGCCCATTTTTGTGATAAATTTTAATCTAATTGTGAAATTTGGTTCGGAATAAATTTGGTTTTGTTACAGAAAAATCATAAAGTTTGTTTCCTAGAGAACTATTTGGTATAACTAAAATAATATATATATTGAAATTCAATATTTAGATTAAGCAGAATCTTTTAGATAGAAAGATCATTATTTCCCTCAATAAGGACCTCTTTACCTAAAAGACCTCATAATTTAAAGATCGAAAAGACTTAACACTTTGACTGCAAGCCAAAATTGCAAATAATCACCATGGGGCCAGATTTTTTGTGTGTTATTTGTATTTTTTTTCAACATAAAACTACATATAAAACCAATATTTTTCAATATGACACATTTTGCAATACATGGGGAGATTTTCATCCTGGCTACCAAAAATGATAGTCAAAGCACCCCACGAAAGCTAGTGCGAATTCTTCAATGAGGGATCAGATGGGTGCTTATGCCACAATACTAAGAAAAGGTGTTAAATGGTACAGAAAACTAGGATTAAAATTGGTAGGAGTTGCAGTAGTAAACGCATGGGTTGCATATCGACAAGTAACAAACTCAAAAATTAAAATTCTTAACTTGAAGGAGAGCTTGGTTTTTCAGCTGCTTGGTCTGGATATAGATCACGATTTTGATGAGCAAAAAAAAAAAAAAAAAATGCACCACTTTATTGAGAGAGTCTACGAAAATGGTAAAAAGCTGCGAAGTAAATGTCATATATGCTATATCAACATTTTTAAGACAGAGGGTCGAGAACAGCCCAGAAAAAAAGCAGTTAACTTCCACATACTATGACAATTGTCCTGACCAGACTCAATTGGGTCGTAATTGCTTCAATGGCAAACAATGAATGTAACTTTATTCCGAAATAAAGGAAATAATATGCTGTATTTATGTATTTTTTATTTTCACAAACTGTAAATATATGTATTTGTTATCACATACAGCATATACATTTATCACATACTCTCTCTCCATATATATACATCTTTTTTTTGTTGTATGTTAAAAATATTTCATTTTCCGCAAAACTTAGCTCATAGAATCGGCACATATATTAATTTGCACAAACCATGCATACCTAACACATCAAAGGGGGCCCAACAATCAAACTCCAATACGATTTTCATGTAACTAATATCGTTTTTGATAACCAAGGCCTAAAGTGTTGAAACACCATGGGTATCAGATATGATAGCCAGTGTCCCAATGGAAATATCACTGGATATCACATATGACAGCCATGGCAATCAAAGTGATGATAATACTAATAAGACCTAATACGTTACCTAAAAGACCTAACGTAAGATCTAATACGTTATCTCTATTATGCAGGATAGAAGCACAATGAATGAATTGAAATTTTTTTTTCGGCCACTACAAAGTATTACTTTTACCTTCACTTCATTTTTATTTTCTCGTTATGAAGTATTGCACTTGCAAAACCTCTCTGAGTCCCTGAAACACATTTTTCGAATTATGTCTGTATGTTTGTGAGCATAATAACAGAAAAACAGTCTCAGCTAGACGAATGAAATTTGGTGCATGGACTAACGATCAAATTTGTAGATTTTTATCAAATTTGAAACGAAGTTCCCCCACAGAAAGTCTGTCTGGCTTTTCGAGTGCAATTGATAACTACGAAACTCAAAGAGCTAGACGGATAAAATTTGGCATATAGATTTGGCTTCTAAAATACAGAGTCTTGTCAAATTTTGAACTAAATCTATCAAACGATTGACCGTAAATCAGTTTAAGCTTTTTCATGTATATAAATGCAATTATTCATAAATGTAATGTAATGTCAACGAAATTTGGCATGTTATCTAATGACTACAACTGTAGTCCCGTATCAAATTTTGGTGTTAATCGGCATCAAAAAGGAGTCCAAAATACATATTATGACAGTATATTCGGTAAAAATACTCGATTCATGCCAAAAATATATATTTCGTTACTAAAGTTCATCAATGTAGTGAATACTTGCAAAGTAAGGTCGCGAATACTGTCAAAGTATTCGCAACCTTACTACGAATGCTTTGCAAGACATTGATTTGTTAGAGGATAAGTGAGAAAGTTTCGTGGAGACCAATACCACTGCTTTTTTTAAAGTATCGTCACTACAGCTTAGTTATAAATTGCATGATTGTGAATTTAATAGAACTTTTTTGTGAAACAGAAAATGATCGAATTTTGTTTTCCATTCAGGTTTCTACCGAAATTAATTATTTTTGCTAGAATATAATTACTTCATGATAATTGCTTTTTAAATTAAAATTAGATTTTATTTCGAATTACTTTAATTAATTATTCGCTAGGGAGATAATCACAAGGAAAATAAATAGAAGATAAATGTTTTAAATTTGACAAAAAAGGGGGTAAGTGTTTCCACTCTTATATTGAACGGTATATATTGAAACTGAAATTATGTCACTATTAAAAAGATCAATGGTTATATACAGATATATTTTCAGAATAGCATTTTTAATTTTTTTTAATACTGATTATTACTTAGAAATTATTTATAAAGTTGCTTTTTGTATTTGCCATTCATATTAGTCAATAACAACCTACAGTTTTAGGAGAATTTATTTACAAAAGTGTTGATTGGGTTTGAAATAATATATTCGTTATATCATAATTTTTATTATTACATGACTTTAAGCTATTTGTTGATGTAAATTGAAAGAAACGGTATGATTTATTCATTTCCAAATTTGGTAGCGACTAAAAATTGAGACATTCGTCAGTGAAACTAATAAAGAGTTTTTTGAACTTTCGTGGTTTTCAGATGCTGTAAATTTTTTTTGTGTTATTTTGTATGTTATTAAGTCATTTTGTTTAGAAATATTGACTCATTCCTAAGTTTTTCATATGAATGCTTTACAAATTCTTTTCTGAGTATATTAAGAGTTTTAATTTTGATGTAACATTTCTGTGACTGAAGATGAAATATATTGGCACAACTTCTAAGTACATTTTTCTGATGATATATGTCTAAACGTTTGTGTGAAAAAATTAAACCAGCGAACAAATAATCCCTAAACAGAACCGAATAGACCAACAGAATCTATATACGTTTAAGATACAGTTATTTCTGTCTAAACTTTCGACCAAAGAAATAAAATAAAATAAATATTAAATTATACCAATATATTTTATAGAAAACCGAATTTATGCCATCTCGAGAATAGATAATAAGAATTTTATGTTACATCTTATAACTCAGATATCTACTTTTACATCAATTCTGGATCTAATTAAAATTCTTTATTATTTTTACTTCTTCTCGTTAATTAATTTTTTTGTTAATTTCTTTACAGTCCGAATTTGACGTTAACATAGGTGGTGAGCAATGCAATTTCATTAACAACATAATATGTTGTTGTTATTACTCATGGCACTTGCCATATTGGATAAGCCCCCAGCTGATACAGCAGCAGATTTAAGCAGAAAGAGCTCTAGTTTTGAACTAGGGCCAAGAGTACGACTTAGCTGCACATTCACCACATTTGCTTGCACAACCCCTTTTTACAGGGGGGCACATTCACACATCTCACAGATAGCACACAGAAGAACAACCATGCCCAAACCAGGACTCCCAGAACACGAGGTAGACTCGCTACCTCTGCGCCAGAAATCCGGCACAACATAATATTTGAAGATTTAAAAAAAATGCATCTTTTTATTAGTATTAAATAACGGTATGAAAGGTAGCACATTTTTTTATTACTTTGCTCTTAAAGTCAGCTGATTTATTACTATAATGAAAACATAGCTAATCTAAAGCAATTTTGAAACCACACTGAATAAAAATGTAATTATTTTCTATGCATTTCACCATACGATCTTTAGCACATCTATCTTTATTTGAACATAAATAAATAAGAAATACTTATTATTTCAGACATTTAAAGACATTTTTTGAAAATCTACGAGGAAGGCAGGCTTTATTAATTTTGAGAATTTGAATTTTCTTTTTCTCGTAACAAAACACAATAGAAGCCACTAGGGGGCATATCAATTGAACGCTGTTAAATCAACTGTATTTTTTTCCTTTTGAAGAAGTTTCCATATTTTCAATAAATTTCAAAAAAGTCTTCTTTGTATAATTCGCATTTTATACTCGTCTCTGCGCTATTCTTAAGAAAATAATAGCTTCTGAACGTATTTATCCGAGTTTTATTGTTTTCGCGAAAGTGAATCTTTTCTGATCGTGCGAGAAAAGTGGGACGGAAGTTTCACAAACATATGAAAAAAAGTTGATGAAAAGCTCTTCCTTTTTTAATTTTAATCGATGCATTAAATGATGAATTGGAAAGTAGATCTCTAGAGAGGAGGAAAGATGGAAATGGATAGCTTGTTATACTGAGATTAAGACAATAGATTTATGATGAAACTATGTTTTTAGTTTATTTTAGATGCTATTGATTTTATTTGGATTTCATGCTAAATGGTACTGAAACTTTTGAAAAATCTGTTAATTTTTTTATAACATTGTTTTGAAATTCAAATGGCATTAAAGAATATTATAGATAATTCTGTTCATGAAATAATGAATTGCTTTGACAAATATTATGTTTTTATTTTTTTAAACAAATATATTTTTGGATTTAGTGTCAGAGAAATTAATTACATATCCTGAATCTTCTAAGAACATAAGATGTTTACCGGAGGAGTAAATTTGCAGCAATTCCCCAGAAGTTGTTTAAAATATTTCTAAAAGAATCAACACATACACTGCTACTTCCTAGTGATTCACTGATTGTTAGTTGATAACATTGCATGATCAGATAACTTTTAATCAACAGAGAAGTGACTCTGAACCTCTTCAAAGAATTCTCATTCATCGTGTTATCTAAAATATTTTTTATAGACAAACGTATTTTTCTATAAAAAATGTCCTGGCTAATTAATAAAAGACATATTCGAAACATTTAATTGCATTTGAATGTCAAATGTGCTTTGTACAAATAAAAGAAGTCTGAAACAGAGTTAATGGGAAAGAAATCAGAACAACGATCAAGTTGCTAGCTTGATTGTAGTGGAATTGTAGTGACTGATTATAGTGGAATAATTGTGATTGCTCTGTTTATTCTTATTGATGAAGCTATTATAATTTCAGTATCAAACAATTTTTTTGGTAATGGTAATATTTCTCTTCCTCTCTCTTGATGTTATTATGAATATCAAAGGGTAATTACAAAAATAAGCATTTAGGAGTAGCAATACCATTCTTGATTAATACTTCATAAATCCTGAAATTAACCTGAAAATTTACAAGTATTACAGAAAGTGGGACTTTATATAAAAATATATTAAGTCCCGATTTCTGACAAGAAGGGAGGATAATGACTTTTTTCTCAATTAGACTCATCACAAGGATAAAAATTTGAATTAAATATAGAAAGACTGAAACAGCTAATTCCTTATTGGAAGATATTAAAAGACTACCAAATCAGTATTTTTGATTCCCGTCTGAAACAGAGTTAATGGGAAAGAAATCAGAACAACGATCAAGTTGCTAGCTTGATTGTAGTGGAATTGTAGTGACTGATTATAGTGGAATAATTGTGATTGCTCTGTTTATTCTTATTGATGAAGCTATTAAAATTATGCTAGATTTAAAGTTTTCATCTTGTTCCACTCCATCTTGTCAATTTATCAGGTTTCCATCTTAGTAATCGCTGATTAGTTAATTGAAACTGTATCAAACTATAATAATAAAGAATACAATATATTTACTTATTTTGAGAAACTTTTGTGTTTTTACTTTTTTCGTATACGAAGTATGGAGGAAGTATTGTAATCGTCAAATAATTCAAACTGGAGATTTTAATGAATATCCACGTTTAAGACCTCCGTTAGTCCAAAAAATGCATTTTTGGCATTATACTTGTCCATCTGTCTGTCTGTCAGTTTGTAAGCTCAATAACAAAAAAACGTTTTGAGTTAGACAGCAAAAATTTGGTATATAGATTTATAACCAATTATATGGACCGGGATAGCCTGATTGGTAGAGTGTTGGACTCGCATTCCTTAGGTTGCGAGTTCTAATCTCCCCGGCCGAATATTCCATGAGAGTGTGGTGGCTGGCGCTCATTAAATCTGCTGTGGTCCCAAAATCCGCCATGTCGAGAGTAATACCGCTGGGGGTACTGGGTCAGATGTGATCGTTCTCTGTTACAGATCTAAATTACGATCTGTGGACGAATGAATGAAAATACATGAATGAAGTCCGCCCCCTAAAAAGGGTTGTGACTGTATGTAGCTAAGTCGTTCTCTTGACCCTAGTTGGCGCTACTGAAAAGTGAAAGACCCTCAATTGGTTTAAATCGCTGACAGGTCTGTAAACTTGTTTGAAAAAGTGCTATACCTAACAACAAAAATAACCAAATTTGTGAATTTCTTTCAAATTCTGAATGAAGTCTGTTTAGAGAAAGTCTGATTGTTTGATTACAAGTGAAGTCGTTAACTAAACAGCGAAAAGAATTAGATCAATAAAATTTGGTACATTGGTTTAGCATCTAAAATGTAAATTCTTCACATATTTTGAGCCAAATCCGTCAGACAACAGATCGACTGTCAGTCTATGCTTTCGCATGAATGACTTAAATCAGTGAAATTTTGTATGTTAACTTGTAATTACAATTGTAGTTTTGTGTTCAATTTTGGTGTAATTAGCTGGCAAAAAAGCATTCAAAATACATATTCTCACTATAAGTTTAACAAAAATGCTTAATTAATATCACAGGTCTATGCTTTGTAACTATCTTTCATCAATGCTATGCAAGGTATTCGATGTCTTACTTCAAGGTCCCGAATTGTGGGTGGAGGAAGGGAGTTAAGAATTTTATTGAAGAATATGCGAGTAAATTGCTCAGAGACCACACCCATAGATTTCAATCTTGTAATGGTAACTAAGTCTTGTCAACATTTAATTTCGTCAATTTTGAAATCCAAAAGCCGGCAATCTGGATATTTTAATATCTGTACTGCATTTACTAGCATCATTTTATTCTAGATCTAACTTGTCACATTAGATGTATAAAGAAAAGGTGAAAGAAGACAAACCATTTTGAATAACAAAACTCTGAATAGATGATTAGGAAACATTGTATCAGGAAATATATTATCATTATTCTTTTTCAAATTTTCAATCGTTTATAAAATACTTTGTATCCATCCAATCATGTTCAAGTAATTTTTTTAAGAACTTATAGTGGATGACATTTGATGTTAATACAGTTTTTTCAAATATTATTTCATTATTTTTTATTAATTAATTAAAAACTAACTTTATAGCCAAAATTTTTCCTTTCCCCACCGCCAAATAAATAACGAATTCAGTTTGTTTTTTCACCATGCCAATGAGGTTAGGTTTAGTATTTTTTCGACCGATTATTTTAAACGATTCTGTTTATTTTCATAATGTTTGATGCATTTAAAATTAAACATTGTTAATTAATCGATCTTTCCTGTTCATTTGAAGTACTTTTGAATTCAAATAATACAGAATAAAGAAAATTAGAAATTTCTAATCCATATTGCTTTACCCCAACCGGTGCAGAAAATTCACACACTTTGCGCAGCCACATTTGGCTCTGAATCCTCAATTGGCGCTGAAAATTCAATGCTAGTATAATTTTTTACCAATTTTTTTATAGTAATTGTAGTTGTTCGGCCGGTGTAGCCTGGTTGTTAGGGCGTTGGATTCACATCCCTTGGGCTGCGAGCTCGAACATGCCAGCCGAAAACTCTTCGTGTGTGTGTGGTGGACGCTAAATCTGCTGTGGTCACAAAGTTCTCAATGTGGGGAGTAATACTTCTGGGGATACTGGGTCAGAGATGATCGTTCTCAGTTTCAGATTTAAATTACGATCTGAGGATGAATGAATGAAGTTCGCCCCGTAAAAAGGGTTTGTGACATGTGTGAGCTAGAAGTCAAACTTGTCTTCGGTTGCTTAGGAGTCCATATCCTCAGACACTATTGCTCCCCTTCTTCATTTGTAAAGCGGAACGCAAGAACAACAGCAACAATTGAAATAATTTAATAGGAAATAACTAAAATAAAAATTTCCCTAATAACCTAAGTAGAAATTGATTTAAAAAACTGTTTTTTTATATTATTTGTTTTATTAACCATGAATAATTTTATACATTTTTTTAGGAAATTTCTCAACAGTTTTTATTAGGAAACTGAAAGTTCTACTAGAATTATTCGTAATCTAAGCAAATTGCAGAACAAAAGCTTTCAGCAAAAGGCCCATCTCTTTGTTGCGCATAATAAATGGCATGTCAATTATAAAGAAACATACTCCAGGTCTTTAGTAGCTGTAGAGAAAGAGTAAACTCCCATCAAATCGCCGATTAGTATCGGAAACCACCGGATAAGCATCGGCATGATCTTTTGACTCCCAAAGATTCACAGAAGACTAAACATTTATTACGCTGGTCACGCAGGTTAGGTGAGATCTACTGTGCTGAGAGTACAATGGCGGGAATCTTAAAGTGTCGTCCAGCCTTTTCGTGCGTGACATATTAGCTTCTACACCTGCGATTAAAGACGTTAACCGATGAGACAATGAACAGAGGATCTTCTGTCTGTTTGTTAATGAGACATCAAGATGGTAGCACCGAAAATGATCTCTTTTTGACTTCCATCGAGATACGTTTGAGTTCAATTCTTTCTTTCCACACCGTATTGACACGATTGATTATCCAAAGTCGAAGCGAGCTGGGCTTTTGTTCTTCAAAAAACCACTTCTCACTTCTTCAAACACCATTTGCTGTGAAATGTTCTCTACTGTGGTCTACTCTGTCTCAAAGAAACTCTGTGACGAGAGATGTTCAAGAATATCACGTTAAGTTCTTCAGTAACTGTATGATAAGTGAGCTTACAAATTGATCAGGAAGCTAAGACAAGAGGAAATTTTGGACAAAAGGAAATGTTGCTTTTGTCTATAATAACATAATGCTAAGGTAAGATTTAACACTTATTTCCTTCTTTGCTTTACGCTTCCTTACAAATATTATTCCAATAGCTCATTTCTAATACAAATTGTTTTATTAATTGTATAGAAAATTTAATGTCTTCTTTTCTTTTCGTGTTCTTAAAAAAGGATGAAAATATTCTCCAAAAATATGTACTAAAAAGTCCTTATACGTGTGCAAGGAACTTTTTGCATGAGAATTGCAAAGGAATTGGCTAAATTTGAAAGGAAATAAGATGCCTTTTCTTTGCATAGTTTCAAGTTTAAAAGAGAGAAAAAGAAAAACAATTTTATAATGTGCTAATTTAAATTAAAGCTAATTTTCAAATAGTTAAGACATTAAAATTTAAATGCATAGTTTAATGTAATAACTCTATGAAGGATGGAAAATTAATACTAAACAAATGAAGAAATAATTAGGAATAAGAAACAAAGTAAAAAAAATTATATTTTCTTGTGTTAGAAAATTCTGAATTAACTTTTATTCTACTATACAAAACTTGAAGATATTTTATAAATAATATCTAAATAATTCATATTTCCTAAATCCCGCTTGACACCAGTACTAAAAAAAATCCTTTTTTTAAAGAACCTTTTAAAATTTTATTTTAGAAATTCATTTCGAGAACTTTGTACGTTCAAATAATCTATATTAAACAGAAGTGTAAGAATAAATCAGAAATAAGAAAGTTATTTTTGAAAAATTGGCTTAATTCTATTATTGATTATTTGATTAAATCCATTAATATTATTGATTATTTGATTAAATTCATTATTATTATTGATTATTTGATTAAAATTCAATTGATTGTTTGCTTAAATCTCTTCACTTTTGTGTAGCAGTTTTGCATATAAGAAAGTATTTATTATTTATCTTATTAAGAAATATATAGATATTACATTGCATTTATCAAAAGATTTTTGAATTTAGTATTTATTTTGATTCAGTATCTGCATCTTTTATTTATTTCTTAACATTTATTTTGATTAATATTTGATTTAATATTTATTTTGATTTAGTATATGCTTCTTTTATTTATTTATTAACAAATCAATTCTTTGTTACTTTGGAATACATTAGGAGTATCTATAGCATGCTAAATACAATCAGATAACGAATGTGTTTTAAAAAGTGCTAAACTTTTTATCAGTGATATAAGCATCAAGTTTTATTATTAAGACTTTAATAGACAAAAGATATTTGGTAGAATAATAATAGCCGCATGCGAATCTAGCTTTTAAATAATAAGTAATAATTTTACTTACTAGAATATCTAAATACGATAATCAAAAAATGACTACTTTTGAATTCTTTGCACTTAATAATATTATAAAAGAGCAAAATTAGATGACGTGTTTTTTCTCAGAATAATCGCATGATTTTTTTGTCGTAGTAAAATCTTATTATTTTTTTGGATAGAAACAGCTAATAATTATTACTATTGTTCTAAGAAGTTTTAGAGCATATGTTGCATAATAACTGAAAACGTGAAAAAATGACTTTTTAATTAATTATAAATGTGATATCCTAGAGTCAAAAAACAAAACAACAACTCCAAAACAAATAAACTTATGCATTTTGTAATCTATTAGCTTTTTATAGCTTTCATGCGTAATTATTTTAGAAAAAAAATAACCAAAATGTTTTAGGAATGTTATTTGGGGTTTTATGAATAATTTATGTTTTATGTGACGTAAATATACGATATAAATAAAAGAACCTAGAGAGTTCAAAAATTGCAACAATAAAAAACGTTGATATCTGTTATGAACAGCATTTGAAAATGTTGCGCATAAAACGGTGACTAATAAACTCTGGCTATATATTTTGATATTGTCAGAGCATGGTCGTTAACCTTAATGCTTTGTCAACTGATACGCTCAAACAATATCAAAATATATTGTAAGAGTATGGTCATTAACCCAATGATACTTATATGCTTTGTCAATTGATACACTCAAACAATATCAAAATATATAGCAAGAGTATGGCCATTAGTCCTCGTGATTTGCAATTTATAAAAAAGAATGCTTTGATAAGATACCTTGAAAAATGATATTTTCTACTTTCTTTCTGTCATTTCAACAGAATAATCTGTGGAAAGATGTTTCCTCTTAATAAGCCATCATGAAAGTCAAAACAAAGCAATAATCCTAATTTCATCAAAAATTTTTTTATAAAATAAAACTTAATGAAAGATGTTTGAGAAATTGGATTCAATGCACTGTTTTGAAATTTTAAACATCTTCTTTGTACTTTTAAGAAATAAATATTTCATAATACCAAAAAGTAATGCGTAACTTGCTTTTTAAAAGGCGTTTGTAACTTGCTTTAAAAAAGTTTTGTTTCTGATTTCGATGAAAACTATTTCACAACTGAGCCAAGATGCTTTTTTGTCATTATGTAACAACAGAATTTTTTTACTGGATATTAATTTATAACATTGCATATGTGTGAGGTATTATATTTTAATTAACTAAAGTTTTTAGAAGTATTTTTCTAGAAAATTTCTTAATTATAAATTTGAAACCTAGAAAAGTGAAAACTCTTAAAGAATACAGAAAATTTAATTTTTATAGCCGAAATAATGAACTAATATAGTTTAGCGCCAACATTTAAGCTTTTATTCTTTACTTTTATTATTTCTTTCTATATATTTTATAATTTCTTTAGCCCCTTTATTCATTCCTTAAAATAAGCAAAAAAAGTTAATTTAATTAGTGTAAAATTAGTCTTTTATACATAATTTAAATTAACGATGCCCTTTTAATTACTTTTTAAAAGTAGATTTTCTCTCTTAAATTTGCCATTATTATTTAAAAGTTCGGAATCATTTAAGACATTACGAGTATTTTGAGTTGATAGGCATTTTTTTTTATTACTTAAAAAATTACTGTAGCATATAATTAAAACATTGCAAAGGCAAACACCAAATGTTAAGACAATTCTACAATGAGGACATACATTAATATTGTTTATTAACTTTTAATTACTACTGTTTTTAATTTAGAAACAAATGGATCTTTATATATATATATATATGTCATAATAAAACAAATTCTTTAATTTTAAAATAAGAGAGAAAGTACACAAAAAATAAAAAAAGGAAAAAGAAAGCCTTATTTTGTATCAGCAAGTCGATTTTTTTCTTTGGTGTAATTTGCATTTGCCTGTCTTACAATAAATCGTTTCTTTTTTTAGAGATAAATATTAGTGAGAAGAATGGTAAATAATAATATTTACAAATTTATATATGCGTCAGTTAAAAAAATAAATAAATAATCAAAATTTGCTTTCGGTTTGCAGCTTTTAAATGAAAAATGCATTAAAAATCGAACAAAAAGTTCATATTGCGAAGCTAATGTAAGTGAGTCATATATAATGAAGAAAACAGCTTTAAGAATGTTATCAGTTGTGTTTCATTTTTTCGCTAAGCAAACATTAATTTGAAATATCGTTGTCAAAGAAGCGCTGCTCAGAAAAATAGTGATAACTGTAGCAATGGAATTACCTGATGGTTTTATTTCTAGAGAGTTTTCATCATGTTTCACAGTTCAGAAGAACTAATGATTCTTCTTTCTAAAATATTTCCATTTCAAAAGATTTACTTTATTCGCTGAAATATATCTTTAGAAAGAAAAGAAGCTTTTAAAAATTAAAGGAGAAATTCTGCTGAATCTTTTCACTTTTTGTAATTCCTTTCTTACTTTCACCATTTAAAAAGACGTTTTAGAGTATTTATTGAGAAGAATTTTAGATGTTCCTGCTTGTTTTAGGGAAGCACAAGATAGAATAATAAGAAGTTTATTTAATTCGTATGTAATTTAATTAATAGCGTTGTAATATGTTATAATATGGGCATATAAACACTCAATCACAAAAATAAACATTCCGATTCACAGTTAAAGTATCTATAGAAGAAACATCCAATTTAGATACAATTGCATTCAAAATAATGCTTTATTTCAATGATAGTGTCATGTTTACTTCATATAAAATTTTAAAAAAATCATAAAAATATAAACATTGTGTGTACCGCACGCACGCACACACACACACACACACACACACACACACACACACACACACACAC
>JAOUZG010007547.1:5470812-5485954 GCA_026289955.1 Argiope argentata | reverse complement strand
ACACACACACACACACACACACACACACACACACACACACACACACAAACTGTTGTGGATGTGTGTAAAACATACTTAGAAGAAGTAGTCATTGAATTCTTTAACAATTTTTATTCTTTATATTTTTAAACAAAAATTATCCAATTTTTAGTTTTTATCGAGATGTCTTTGTACAAACTATGACTTAAGTGGAGAAAGCTAGGATCGATTGATTGTGAGAAACTATTCTGAACTTATACAGCATTAGATAAGAATTCGTTGATTAATTGTTTTGATTAAGTGATTAGCTTGCGCAGCATAGAAGCTGACATTACAGTAAAATACGAGTTCGAGTGATTACCAAATTAATTTTTAGAACATAGTTAATTTGAAATTATTAAGAGCACACATTTAATACATGCTTTGAAGACACAGTCGTGAAATTCTTTAAAAATTTCTATATTTTGTACATTCAAAGAAAAAAGTCCAATATTAATCTTTTATCATGATTTCTTTGTCCCAAGTCTTGGCGAATGCAGAGCAGAAACTGAATAGGAAAGCAGAAAGCAGTAAAGCAGTAATATTCCTATCTTATACAGTTTCTCAAAAGAATTTGTAGTCACAGGTTTTTTGATTCTTTTGGAATATATATATATTATCGAAATAATACTAATACATATTTAGAAAAGAAGTAAAAATAGATCTTGCTAATAGATCTTGAAAAGAAAAGTACGCTATTACAGGTATTTTCATAGAATTTCTGTTTTTGTTTTGTTCGATTTTTATTATCTATTGGATTGTGTACTTAACAAGAAATTAGGTCATTCTTCTTGTTGTGCATTTGTTTTCCTTTATTTATCTTTTATAACAAACAGATAAGATTCTTCGGTATGCTTTTGTGTTAAGATGTTATAACTTTAATACATTATCGTTGTTTCGTTTTAGTTGAAACGCTGTTTGGTTTCATTGTTATATTATTAATAAAAATTTATTGCGACAAATTTTTGCAAATGAAAATAGCAGTAGTTTAAAAACCGCTTTTATTAAAATACTAAGCTACTTTTCAGGTTTTAACTTATTGTTCATTATTACAAAAATTTTGGAATCTTAATGTCAATAAATCTCAAATTCATTGCCAGGTGGCACTACACATATGAAATCAAAATTTAATTGAATTAATTGATAATTTAATTTCTGAAAGCTTTAAATAATGTTTTTATGTTTATTAAATTCATGTGATTATTATTTCAAAATTTTCCATTAAGTGATAAAAAAATTGATTCCAAAATTTAATTTTTTTAGAGCACGAAAAAGAATAGCTTCAAAAAAATAATCACTGTGGTGTACGCCATTTGCCCTTTGTGTTACTATTCCATATGTAACCCTATCCTGTGTAGTTAACGATTCAATAAAAATATAACAATTTAATGGGAAAAATGGGTTTTAAAAAAATTAAATCAAACCTTGCGTAAATATGTTGCTCTATCATGTAACTCTCCATTTTTACTAACTATAAACTACCAACTGACAAATGATTTTTTTAGTAAGGGTTGACAACAATTTACTGCCCGAATAATGGCAAATATAAATATTGAATTACTTTTGGGACATCCTTTATAAATTTTTAATGCTGTACCTTTTAAGCATAAGCCTTCAATAAACTTTATTGAGTAAACTATTGTTGTTACTAACGGCGCTTGCCATGGACAAGCGCGTTGACGGCCAACGGCGATTTTAAGCCAAAAGAGGGTCTTTTGTTTTTGAAATAGCGACAATTAGGACCAAGAGTACGACTTAGATACACACTCATCACATTCGCTTGCACAGCCACTTTTGAAAGGGGGGGGGGGCACACATTCATACACCTCACAGATACACAGAGCAACCATGCTCTAACCGGGACTCGAACCCGGGGCACCCAGATCACAATGAAGACGCTTTACCTCTGTACTAGGACGCCGACATTCAGCAAGCTTATTTGTCAATTAGTTCCTTTTATTTACTTATCTTTAATTTTCAGATAAATTTAATGGCACCTTATCTAATTATAGAATCGAAATAAAGAGATATTTATTTAAATCCTTCTGTATTGGATAATTAGCAATCCATTAGAATAGCCCGTAATTTTATTGAAAATGTGGATCAAATCCCAATAAAGAACAGTAACTTCGTTGTCGTGTGATTTATCATTTATTTCCAGAAACTCTAGAAAGAAACAAATGAATGCTATATAAATGAGAGGGAGTGGTTTCCCCAAAACTTTCTCTAATACTCCTTAATAAAGGCGAATTTGTGTTTTGGACGCATTTTTTCCAAACTGTTTGAAAAATTTGTGACAGAACTACAATTTCAGTCTCAAAATCACATACTAAAACTGATATATTTAAATCATCGCACTTTTAGATATTTCATTTACATGCATGCGAAAATGCAGACTGACAGTCAATAGCTTTACGAATTTAATTTGATAAGCTTTTATAATTTAGATGTTAAGCCTGTGTACCAAATTTTATCTACGTTGCTCTTTGCGTTTTGTAGTTATCGTGTGAACATATATTCGTACAGCCAGATTTACAGATTTCATAAGAATAGATTCAGTTTAAAATTTGATTGAAATATACAAATTTAACGATTAAATATCAAATTTTAATCTGTGTAGCTCAAAGAATTTTGAATTATCATTATAACCAAAGACAGGCATTTTCGAACAAAGTGTTTTTCGAACTCAAGGATGTCTGAAACGAGGAGATTCAATAAAATCTTGAATTCGTATTTTTTGCTGAATAAAACACATTCTTTGTACTTCTCTAACAAGAAAAGGAAAAAATAAATACTCAAAATATAACTGATAAATTATTAATACTTGATGATATATGTTTACAAAATTGAAATTCTTCTTATTATTAAAAATTCTTATTATTATTAAAAATTATTCTTCTTATTAAAAATTCTTCTCATTATTAAAAATTATTCTTCTTAATAAAAATTCTTTTTATTATTGAAAATTATTCTTCTCATTAAACTTTCTTTTTATTATTAACATTTTTTTTATTCAAAGAAGAAAAAAAACTTATATAGAAAATGCTTTCCGTTCTTAAGTTAATTCTGCAGAGGCTGATATATTTGGAATCCTAGTCACTTATTAATGTTTTGTTCATACTCCTTTCTTACTGAGTAGTAATACCTGTGCACATTTGAGATTTCCCTAAGATTAGGATTCATTGTTGAGTCCTGATGAACTACGAATCTTTTCACGCGACTCAGTGGAGGGAATCAATCCTATTACAGATCATACGGAAAGCTCACGACAAGAATCAATTTATTCCTGTTTGACCCATTTGTAAATGACCTTTAGAACGTTTATCAAAATACAAAAAGGCTTTGTTTGGATGCTCTTCCCGATTATTTCAAAAATTTAATTTTCGCATTCTTTCAAAAACTTTTTCAGTAGTGAAGAATTGCTTATTAATTTGGCTTCGAACTTAAATAAGAGATAACTTGAACTTGTTTTGAAATTATAACAAGAATTAATGATTTAGCTAGTAATTTTTGAAACGGTTTAATTAACTTAGATGCAATGAATATTCATAATTTTTTTATTAAATCAGCAAATTAAACAAAAAAAAAGAGAAATAATGTCAAAGCAAAACAAATAGATCTCAACACACACACACACACGCCCGCCCGTGAGCTTAGTGATATATCTTAATCTAATTTAAATCTTAATTTTATAAATTTGACTTAATTTAATCTAGATAAACTTCACTCTAAAATTTTCTCTTATTTCCAAATCTATTTCCCACTTTTTTTTTATTTAATTAGTTCAAAATACCCTCTATAAAAATTCCTAATCCATAAGATTTTCACGCGTCAGGAGATAAAAATCCTTAATGTTGACAATATTCTTTTAAAGATATTTAAAATTTCTTCGCCTCAATCGACATGTGTCAAAGAAATCCTAATGAAAATGTTATAGCAAAACCCATTGAAGGGAAACATTTTTATCTCTTCTGCTCTAGTATCGCGATATATATATATATATATATATATATATATATATATAGTTTGTGAATTTTAATAGTTTCTTAGATAATATATTTTCTTAACGTATTTAACTAGAGAGAGTAATTTTTTTTATCATTATTAAGCTCCACAGGTTGTTAAAATTAATGGATTCTTATTTCTTCAGCCCAGAACACATGAAATGAAAGTTTCTGTGGATGTCTGAATCTAAGGTAAATTTATTTAAACGTCTACAAATGTAATTCCCTGAGAAATATGATGCTATTAATTTAATTAATTAACGTCTGTTGTCATATGTATTCCGTTGGTGAATAAATATCACAAAGCTAACAGTGCACCAGGAATGGTACAGAAGAGAAAATAATTAAGACTTAAATAAGTAACGTAAGCAATTGTATCTTTTTGAAACAATCCATTTAACACAATTTTAAGGACTACATATACTATGAGACTGATTTTAGAGCTTCTCAAATTGTGCTTATTTTTCCTCGTTGAAGAATATCCATGAACAAGCATGCATTTATTTGCTGCAACACTACATATTTTAGATTAAGGAAGTTAAGCAGGTTTATTGTTAAAAATTACGAATAGGGAATTTGAAATAAATATTTTGTGAAGTTAAAGAGCAGAATTGGAATGTTATTAATATTTTCGACAAAAGCATGAAAATAAAAGGGGAAGAATTTCGCTTTTCTCATTGTAAATTTAAAGAAAATGTGGAAAGAGAAAAAAAAGTCCAAGAAACGTACTAAAATGTATGCTGCTAAAATAGCATAATTTAACTCTCAAACGCATTATTATTTTCTATTCTTGAGAACTAAATTTGCAAAAAGGTTTAAATTAAAATTCGAAGTCGAAAGGGGAAAAAATACAATGAATCCGGCCTAAAGATTTTTTGAATTGTCACCCTCAGGTAGGGATTCAAACCAGGGATTTTTTCTGTGAGAGGTCTGACATTTCGTCAAAATATCGATTCCTCGTGATCCGAAAATCCCTGGAAAATGAGGTTTTAAAGATTAATTTTAACCCCAGAAATAAAAGAACAATTTTAAAGTAAATAGATTACAGAAAAAGTTTAAATCAAACAAAACAAAATTATTTTATAAAAGTTTTTTGAATCTAAATAGAATTCAAAGGAAATGGAAAAACCCAGAAAAATGTTGAGAAAATAGCTTTAATTACAAAGTGGAACCTAAAATTATTTTTATTCTGTAATAAAGTTACAGTTAAAGAAGAAGTCAAGAAGAAGGTAACCCAAGAAGGCGAGTATTTATGTATTTCAAGTTTCGCCTCTGTTTTTTCCATTAAAATTATAAGGAATTCCATTGAAAAAGATGATTTTTTTTATTTTTGACTATAAATTCAATCCCTGAATCATATTATCAAACATTTATGAAGCGTGAATCTAGTATTGATCTAAAATTCTCATTTGGCCTGTAATTTAAGTATTTTGGGAAGCAAAAGACAGAAATTTGTTAACTGCACACAAGTGTTTTCTGTCATTTTGTTACGACTTAATGTGAGAAAGCTTGTAAAGTTGCAATATGCAAATGTATGCATTACTGTTGTTTATATAAAAAATTCTTTATAGATTCCATTCTCAAATAATTTTATAAGGACAGCAACTTTCTCATCCAATGAAATAGATGAAGTTAGTATTGATGACCTCAACTTACAATTTCAGCATTAAAAAATAATCTAATAGGTCTTATTTCCAGTTTATAAATTCTTGAGGGGTTCCTCTTAAGCTAATTAATGCTTCTTAATGTATGATTTTGGCGAGTCTTTATATTCTAGAGCAGATTATCATGTTTCAGGAGAGACGAAATGATGGCTCTGAAGTGCTACTTCTCATTTACATTGTGGAAAAGTGATCTGTCTTTTATTCAGTGATCTGACTTATTTCTGGTTGCAATTAATTACAGAAAATTTCATTAATGTAATCCATTTACTTGAGTGCTTCAGGCTCATAGATTTACTATGAAACCGTAAACAACATCGATTTGGGAGCCTAATTTCTCTGTTTGGGGAAGGTAAGCCAGTGGTATTTCTCAAAGATGACTTATTTGTTCTATTCTTATATCCTCTAAGATATATTTATAAAAGTATTAAACAGAAAATATTCTATTGCATAAATTGCAATAAAATTGCATAAATTTGAATCAGGATCAGCCATCTGGGGGATGAGGCGGATGCTATGCACTGGGGCCCCGTGATTTAGGGTCCCTCACTATGATCAATTCTAAAATAATAAACAGCGAAATGGAAAAAAGAGAGGAAGAAATTTAAATGGAACAATCAATAGGTTTTGAAATGTACGAAACTGACAGATATTTGCAGTTTAGTGCAAGTGTGCAACATATTATAAACGTAAAAACATTTATCTCCACTTCTGGGCTAAATTTCATGTATTACTATGATAATTCATACTATTTTTGGAATCAGGGTCGGCCATCTGGGGGGAAGGGGGTGCGGTGGATGCTATGCACCGGGGCATCGGGGCTAAATTTCAAGTATTAATTTGATACTTCATACTATAAAATGTGTCATATCGTTAGACATAATCATGTCCATGACAAGGAATTATTCCTCTTGTTGTCAAGACTCGATTTCTAAAAAGAAAGTTAGCAGAAAAAAAAGGTAAATGTTAAAAAGTTATGAGTAGATCTGTTTTTTTTAAATCTACGATGTAATTCTGGAAATGAAATTGGTTCGATTTCAGAAACTACAATTGAAGCTTAAAATGACGAAGAAAGTTCCGCACAAACTACACAATCTTACAATAAAAGCGCATAAATTGTGAAAATTTTCCAAGAACCATATTTATACAAATGCGATTGAATAAAAAAATAAGGATGAAAATGACAATAACAAATGTGATCACGTGCATATATGTGATTAAAGTTTATGACCAAACATCATAAGTGATAAGTTTAAATATTTTATGTTCTCGATTGGGCTTTTAATTTTATAAATAAAAACGAAACCCAAAATTTTAGAAGAAAATTTAGTTTATTCTTAGACGAATTTGAATCTTTCAGAACATTTTACTGAAAAACATATTCGAAAAAATATATTTTGAAATATCAGAAGATGAAATTATAGGAAACCCGGTTGAAAAATTTAGTAGTTATTTTTTAACTCTGTAACTGAAACTGTTATCGTACAGATAGAAGATAGATTTTAAAGTATTTCAAGTAAATCACTGATATAAAAATTTTAGGAAAACATGAAGTAGAAATATGCTTCCAAAACTTTGTAACGTTTTATAATAACGATGTAGTTGAAAACTTCATCCAAATAATTGTTTTGCTACAGGATTTTATTTTGAATGAAAGGGATGTATATAACAAAAAGATATACTCAACACACTCTAAATAAAAATTATAATGAGTTATTTTTAAATTTATTAACTGTGTTAAAACTTTTCTTGATATTGCCAGTTTATAATAAATGCTGAACGCTCTTTCAGAAAATTAAAATTAGTGAAGAACTATCTTCGGTCAAATATGTGTTCAGAATTTTAAAATATAATTGCTATACTAAACATCGAAAAAGAAATTGCCAAAAATTCTATTTTTTCTGAAGTAATTAATAGCAGAAACAAAATTACTCATTAAATAAGCATGCAAAAGTAATATGTTTTCGTATTTGTATATATATATATATATATATATATATATATTTGCAAAAAATTTAGGGTTCCAAATGGTTTCTTGCATCCGGAGTCCTTCATGGAGAAGATCGGCTCTGATTGGAATATTATTGAAATAATAAATATAATATAGCAGATTCATAGAGATAGTAAGAAGACAAGGTCAACTTTCATGCTAATTATAAACATGTATTATTAAAATAACATTTTTTTTCTTCATCCCACAATGAAGCAATCATATATCTGATCGAAATTTCAATGAAATGAAACGACAAATCGATAAAGTGAAAGTATATTTGAAGAGAATTAAAATCTTGTTTAAAGTGGTTTATTTCCTTCTCAGACAGGTTTAGGTATTTAAATGAAAAGTTTCTTCCTTTGCCGCCGTTGTTAAAATATTCTGACGTTGAAAGAAGATTGCGTCAATAAAGACGGAGAGTGTGGTGATTAGAGATCCATTCAAAATAGGAATTCTAGTAGTCGCTTACCAAATGCTGAGAAGTCGGCCAATATTGCTTTAACCTTGGCACTTCACTTTGTCAAACAATCTATTTTTCCTTTCTTTGTGTTACCTGTTGAAACTCAATTAAATGGAAGCCAACTAGACGGATTTTGAGGAAGGCATATGACTAGTGAAATAAATTTCCCAATTGTTTCCTAATTTATCCACTATTGAATAAGAACAGAATAGAGGAATTTCCATTACACTTAGTAATAGCTGGAGATTAAAAAAGGAAAGAAGCAGCAATAATCTCTTTTAACCTTGAAGACGAGGTAAAGAAAAAAAAAAGAACGGGAAGGTCATAAAATCATTTGTGTAATAAAAACTTATAAGCAGCAAAACAATTTAAAGAAGAGTATCTTGTTCTGAACAATTTTGAAATATAATCGGCGGAAGAATAAGTCAAAAGAATAGGTCATTAAGTGACAAATAAATCACGCTGAATAATAATTATTTTCTTCTTTTTTTAGAAAATTACAAAATGCTAAAAAATATTTATGAATTTATGCAGGCTTGATTACAGAATATATTTACACTTTTGTGGGATGATTTGTATAAGGTATTTAGAAGACAGAAAATGTTTTGGAATAAAAATTTCTGGCAGATGTGAATTGTTTGCAATAAGAAATATCGTCTGCTACTTTTTAAATTTATTATTCTTCCAATATAAACAATCTATGAGTTGAAAGATAGGGTTTTGAACTTCCGAAGAGAAATATTCCTATTCCATCGTTAAAAACATTGTAAAACTCATGGTATTGAAATTTTTAATTACTAAATCAGCTACATTATTAATCGGAAAGGAAAACAACCTTTAATACTTATTTCTTCACAGAAAAAAAACTCCAATTGAATACACGAAAAAAGTTATACGCTATATCAAATATTTTTAAAGGGAAATCAGAGATAATAAGAGAAAATTAATTGAAGCAGTAATTAATTGCAAAATCTTTAAATAGATCTGTAGCAACATTAATACAATAATAAAGCAAGATTTACTGTTTAAAAAAGCTAAAAAACATAATATTAACCAGGTTTTACCAGTGTATGTGGCTCAAAGTAGAATGGTTTCAGAACTCTACGTGGGAACTATTTAACGGGAGATAAATGGAAGCATATTAAAAACCTTGATGAAATATGAGTTCATTTAAATTACTGCAAGACAAATATCTATTTACTATCTTAACGAGAAGCAAAAAATTAACATCCTGATTCCGTCAATGCAAAGAAAATATCAGTAAAGGATTATAATTGTCTCAGGGTTCTCCAACAACGGGAAATTAAAAATAGTAAGATTGGGGGTGGATTTTAAAACATAACGTGACGCCAAAAGAAAGAAGAAATTCAATTTTTTTATTCCAATGACTAACAAAGAATGTAACTTCATCAAAGCAAAGTTACAAGTTATACTTCGGAAAGTGACACTGTACTCTTAAAAAAATTGAGATAAAGACAAGTATTGAATATATAACAACATATTTTTATGAAGTCTCCTGTCATTTTACCTGTAGACTACTGTGTCACCTGTGTATTTGTTAGAAAGATCTCTTTTTACGCGCAAACTTATTACGACTGATGAATAACTAAAGTAGTAGAAGAGGAACGGAAATCAGTACTCATGGAAATGTTATTGAAAAAAGCCTCGCCTCTATCATGAAAATCACGATACAAACTTATAGACAAGAAGAAAAAAGATTACCAGATCAAACATTAAAAAATTGTCATTACAATGTTAACAATAATCAAAATCTTTCTAAAAGTATGTAAACACCCTCAATATTGATTTCGAGTACGACTTATCTAATTTTAAAGCACGGTAGAACATATTCTCTTACAGAGATAGAAAACATAAAACATAATGTTTCCTCTGGAAAAGCTGAAAAAAAAGTAGTATAAAATATAATTTTTTAAAATCCATTCCTACTTAAGTTAATAAAGTAATTTTTTATTTAAGTTACTTTGAATTAAATATTAAATAATTAATATTATCTCGTGTTCTGAGGGTATGGACCTCTGAGCACTCGAGGGCAGAAGTCTGATTTCTAGTTCATACACGTCAAAACCCCTTTTTACGGGGCGGACTTCGTTCATCCACAGATAGTAATTTAGATCTGGAACAGAGAACGACCATCTCTGATCCAGTACCCACAGTGGTATTACTCACCACAAGGGGAACTTTGTGACAACGACAGATTTAATGTCTACCACACAGGGAAAATCTTCGGCTGGCAGGTTCGAATTCACAGCCCAATGGAGAGGAATCCAACGTCCTACCAACCAGGATATCCAGGCCTTACAATTACAGTTACTGTAAATAATTTATCAAAAAAACTGTTCTACAGTTGAATTTTCAAAGCTAATTGAGGATTCAGTGCCAATTGAAGCAACGCAAAATGCGTGAATTTTCTACGCCAGTTGGAGTATTGCAATACAGAGTAGAAAGTATTAATTTTCTTTATTCTGTATTATTTTAATTCGAAAGCACTTCAAAAGGAATCCGAAAAATCGATTAAGTAACAATGTTTAGTTTTAAATGCTTCAAACATTAAGAAAATAAACAGAACGTTTGAAATAATCGGTTGAAAACATGTTAAGCCTAACCTCATTGCGGTGGAGTAAAACAAACTGAATGCGTTACTTATTTGAAGGCGGGGAAATGAAGAATTTTGTCAAGAAAGTTAGTTTTTAATTAATTAATAAAAAATTAATGAATCAATATTTGAAAAAGCTAACTTTCTCGCCAGCAAATGTCATTAACATCCATTAACATCAAATGTCATTCATTACAAGTTAAAAAAATTTACTTGAACTTGAATGGATGAATAAAAATATTTTATTAAAGATTGAAAATTTGAACAAGACATATGTATATACGGAGGGTGTGAGCTAATAGTAGGAATTGAAAAATCATATTCAGAATTAAGTGATATGAAATTTTCTAAGAAAATAATTCTATTAACATATAACTTCATTTATATCCATACTTTATTTTTATAGAGTTTGAACTCTTCTGAAAAGGCTTTAATTTTATCATAAATGGGAACACACCTCTCCCATCTCCCCACGAAACAACACATAAACTGCGCCAAATTTTAAATCTCAGATCTTACATTTTATTAAAAAGATGAAATTAAGACGTTTTGACAGTTCAGTGTTTATCTAAATAAAGCATGTAGTATTTAAATACTCTATTTGAACATTTCTAGCATCTTATTGCCATTAAATATCCATATAATGACGTATTTAATAAAGTGCAACTTTGATTCGTCAATACTTCCGTCAACGAAGATTTGCTGAGGAGGAAATTGATTCACCTTTGAAATGAAACTCACAGGAGGGAGGCACAGCAGTGGAAGGAATTTCAAAAAATATGCGACCTTTTTTACTTTTTTATGTAGGAGTTCCTTCTAGGGTAACGAGATGCACTGTTTTTATAGGAATGTTTCGATATATTAAGCTTATCGTTACAAGCATTCCATTCATTTTCCGTTAAGGTACGCAAGTGTTTTCCTCGTAATATATATATCTTAAAATACATGTGTACAAATTATTTGTAATGCTAATTAAAAGTAATCGAGAATACTTCGAAGATAGAAGTAATAGACAGTTCGAAGAAACAGACAGTTTTACCGTTAATTTTATGGCAATTATTCATCAAATTAGATTTCGAATGTGTTAGTTACATATTGTAACACGAATGCAGTTACAACAAAAATTTATACTTGTTAATATACAATTTTCTTATTTTATAATTAATTGTGGTAGAGATATTTTGTGAGTCACACTTCCTCAAAGATAGCTTTTGTACCTGAATAAAATTTGATGACATTATTGGTGTAATTTGCTGAAATTCTTTAATAGCATCATTCAATTACTACTATTAGCCCACACTCTTCCTAGATATATAAATCTTGTTCAATTTTTCAATGGTTAATAAAATACTTATTATTTGTCCAATCAAGTTCAAGTAAATTTTTTAAAACTTTTAGTGGATGACATTTGATGTTAATAATAATTCAACGTTTTCAAATATTAATTCCTTATTTTTTCATTGATTAATTAAAGACTAACTTTCTCGCCAAAAATCTTCCTTTCCCGCCTCCAAATAAGTAACGAAATATACGAAAAAAAATTATTATTAAATTAGTATTAAATAAATATACGATTTCCAAAAAACTAGAACTGATTTCAAATCCCCGATTTGTCTTACTGGCCTTTAAAGATTTCATTCTTTTCATTATACAAAGAAAAACTCCTCCATATTAATTTAATTAATTCAACGAAGCATTGCTGAATAGTTGTTGCGTCAATTTGAGAAGAATGGACACGACCTCATTTATCGGTCATTATATCATTCTGTCTGCGACAGTTATAAAATAGGTAACCAAGGACAAACGTCAGAATACACAGTACACAATTAAACAGGTATCCATTCTTCTAAAAAAGACTGCTCCGTTCTTTTGTTCTTTTCCAGTTAATCTGAAAAGGAATCAAACATTATTAGAGTGAAAACTAGAGCTGTATAAAACGTAACACTTCAATGTAATGTAACACACTGTTAATATAATGGCTTAGCTGACATGGTTGCACATTGAAACAACCCAAGCCTTGCGAAGATGGATTGATATTGGTAAATGTGGTATTTAAAATAAATGCAGTGATTCGACTATTTTCAGGTTTTTTTAATGCAATGAATTATTTGTTATGTTATATTTAGGTGTTTTTTTTAAGACATAGAACGTATATGTAGACAAAAAAAATCATCAGAAGTAATCTATACTTAAATGAAATGTATAAAGATATTTGAAAATCTTTGCGATAATTGATAGAGAAAGCAAATATTTTGTATGTAGGTCAATCAATTATGAAATCGAAAATCTTTTCTCAAAATGTATTCGTTTTAACAGTCCTTATATAATTCAACTTTTACGTTCTATTGAGGAGAATGAGAAATCTATCTCATGTTTTTTTTTATTAGAAAAATTCTGAAAAGCTATAGTTTTACTTTTTACTCAAAGAGAAATTAACATTCTTGTATATAGTCATTTATACAGCTTATAATGACTATATGAAGTAAATAAATAGAAATCTTCCATGCAGTTGCAATCCCAAATAATATATTGGTAGATATTTTTGCTTTATTATAGAATTTATGATACATAACTTTTAGTATTCAGTTTCTAAGAAGATGTACATTTTGCATATTTTTAGAAACTATACTGAGAACAAGGATTACGTCTCTCCTCTATTTCCTCCTAATGTTTACTTCCTCCTGCAGTTTATTTCCTCTTATATTTTTATTTTCCTCCAATAGTAATCAACACTTAATTGAAATGTACAAATAACTTGGAAAAACTTTGCAATAGTTAATGCAGAATTCAAATATTTTTGATTTGGGCCAATCAAATACCTTTTCTCAAAATTTATTCTTTTAATAGTCCTAATATAATTCAACTTTTCTTTATATTGTGAAAATGAGAAATCTCATATTTGTTTTTTACAAGAAAAATACCTTGAAATTAAGCTATAAAAATTTTATAGTTTCCCTATTTACTCAGTGGGAAGTTAACATTTTTGTTTACAGCCGTCTATGTTGTTGTTACTTATGGCACTTGCCCATGGACAAGCCCCCCGCGGATACATCAGCATAATTGAGACGAAAGGAGCGTCTTTTGTTTTTTAAGTAGCGCCAACTAGGGCCAAGAGTTCGACTTAGCTACACACTCACCACATTTGCTCGCACAGCCTCTTTTTACTGGGGGCATAGTCACACAGTTCACAGATAGCACACGTAAGAACAGCCATGCTCAAACCGGGATTCGAACGCGGGACTCTCAGAACACGAGGAAGACGCTCTACCTTTGCACCAGAAAGCCGTCACGTTCATTTATACATCGAGGATGTAAAAAAAAAAATCTTCCATATATTTGTAAACCCAAAAGGTATATTGGCATATACTTTTGCTTTATTCTCGAATTAATCAAACAGAAATAATTTTTAGTATTCAGTTTCTAACCCTTTACTGCATGAATTAATAAAGCATTGAAAAAAATGTTTCACGGTGGAAATAACTTTATTTAATTATCAATAAGAAATATTAAAAGAAAAATAATGAAAAAGTTTAATAATTTTTTTTTACGGAACCATAAATGGGCTAGTATGCACTGATACAAAAACCATTACAGTTGAAAATCTGAAAAATTATTATCTGTCGAGAAAGGTGAGTATATCGACATGAAAATATTATTTTTGTCAAAAAGTACTGTCAGTTTACTCTCTTATCATTTTTTGAAAATTAATCCCTCCCACTTCAATTCTACTTTTTCACCCATTTGCACAAAAGTGAGGTTATTTCGAAATGTCATAAAATCACAAAATTTTTTTTTGAGTTTTATTATTGCTAAATATGTATTTGATGGATTAAAATAGTTTGAATTATTTTATAGTACTTAATTTGGGAATGAAATTGAATCAAAGCTGCAATACCATATATGGGTCCATATGCGCTAAAGGACTAAGAAGATGTACAATTTGCACATTTTTAAAAATCATACTGAGAACAGAGATTACTTCGCTCCTATATTTCTTCTCTTGTGAATTTTAGCAATATGAGCTTTTGAATCAGATTTTGTCATGTGTTCAGTTACTTCGAATATAGAAGAAAACGCGCATGCGTTTTGAACGTGTTTTTTCGAAGGTATATTTTTTTTGAATTAATTCAGATCTATATTTTATATGTAAGGAATAGGTGCTAGATGTTATATATCTCCTTTCTATGTTTATAGCATTCACAATTTCACAATATTAAATCTTAGAATCTTTCTATTGTCATTTTTTAGAAGATACAGATCTACAATATTGGAGTTAAAAGTAAATAACAAATTTCATCAGTTTAGCACAGTTTGTTGTTGAACTATATTGTTCTCACTGGTGTTTACACACACACACACACACACACACACACACACACACACACACACACA
>JAOUZG010007547.1:5450473-5462970 GCA_026289955.1 Argiope argentata | reverse complement strand
ATTTATAGACAGATTAATTTCTATTCGAGTATGTATGAAGTTTTATCTTTTGCTAACAGAGTCGTTATAGCGAAAAGAATGCCTTTTTCTTAAGCTCAACACGGAGATATTTTGTTAATAAATATTTTTCACGCTATATTTTTGTCATTTAGCACCAATTCCTTTTATTTTCGCTTAAAATCTCATGATGCATGGACTTCAAACATTCCTTATTCAGTGGATTGAAATTTTATCTGGCTATACATTAAGTCAAGTTAACTATTTCATACGACTTCCGAGTGCTTTCAGTGAAGATTTCTTCAAATGTATTATTCAAAATTATATTCGCTACCCGAAATTTATACGTTCTTACCTATTTTCTTCGTTTATAAATCACGATTTCTTAGTTTCCGCAAACATCTAAAAAATTTATCGTCCTACTTAACAAAGACGTATTGTATAAACAGTCGCATAGTGCCACCTTTTTTTTCTATCATAGTTTTTACAATAAAAACAGCTATTCTGTTGTTTAGATAGCAGGTTTGAATTAAATATTAGAAATTTTGGTAATATAGCCCATTTCTGTTGTTAATTCTTCTAATTTCATGATCTTTTTCTCATAAAAAAATATGCGACCTCACAAGATGTAATCAATCTAGAAATGGCCGAGTCGGTGATTGGTTCCAAAGGACCTTTTTAATCAGCTGAAGAAAGGGGAGGGTTCAGCTGTGCAATCAGCAAGATGTCAAGTTCAGGTTGCTAATTCTGGTTTAGTGTAACCTATTGCAAGATGTCAAATGCATTTGCCAGTGTGTATTTTATTTATTAGCTTAACTTTCCTCTATTTATTTATTTTGTTGCAATCTAGTGTGCGGTTTGCCTTTTCAAATGTTTTGCAAAACCGTTTCCTGTTTTTACTGAACATCTAACTAAAAGATCTTGAATATAATTTAGGTACATTGAGTTTATCTGAGATGCTTAGCTATTTAATCTGATTTTTCATAGATTCTACATTTATAGGATGTTAAAAAGAATACAAACACTTTTTTAAAAATAAAGAATGAAATTATTCTGAAATTTCGAAGACTGACTCTAATATAATGATTTTTTTCGCTATTTTAAGGGTTATAAAATTGTCTAATGTTTTGATACGATATTATATTATTCTGAAACTTAGAAAAATGCTTTTAATGCAGCTTACAGCCTTATAATAAACTTTTCCGATTAGTTATATATTACTGGGATAGCATACATTTTAATTTAAAGATTCATTTAGTTTGACAATAACAGTACCAATTATATTCGGCAATTTTTTTTCATTGAAAGTGTAGATCTGCATAAAATTTTGAACCAAATTGGTGAAATATTTGAATCAATTTTAATCCAATTTTGATTTACCGTCTATTATTCAATACTTTTGCATGCATATAAACATAATAAGACAGAAACGCAATCACTAAAATAAATGAAATTTGCCAGCATCTTGGCATAGGGGTAGTGCGTCTTCTCCGTGATCTGGGCGTCCAGGGCTCGAGTCCTGGTTCAGGCATGGTTGTTCTTCTGTGTTCTATCTGTAAGGTATGTGAATGTGCCTCCCTTCCCCTGTAAAAAGGGGCTGTGAAAGGGACTTGTGAGTAGCAAAAGTCGTACTCTTGCCCTTAATTGGCACTACTACAAAACAAGAGGCACTCTTTAGGCTTAAATCACTGACTACCTCAGTGAGCTTGCCCATGACAAATGCCATAAGAAACAACAATCAACACCATTAAATGTAATTTTGTATACAATTTTATGGGTACAGCTTACAGCCTTATAATAAACTTATCCTATCAGTAATATATTATTGGGGTAGCATAATATTTACTTAAAAAACTCTTTTAGATGGACGATAATAGCGCCAATCATATTCGGCGATTTTTTTTTCATTTAGTGTTGATCTGCATCGAATTTTGAACCAAATTGGTGAAAAATCTATAAATTTGGTATACAATTTTATGGGTATAGTTATAGTTCTATGTCAAAATTTGGTTTCAATATTTCTGGTCTTTCTGGTGTATTAATCACAACACACTCTTTAATCATCAAATATCATGCACTCATTGACTTTTTCGTTACTATTATTCATCACTGTCATTTGGTTAAAAATAAAAAAGGCACAGAGAGGCTTTCTTTACTACACTACGAAAAACACAGTTTCCACGCACAGAACTCATAAAATTAAAATCTGAACATCTGAACAAACAACATTCATTCATCACTGTTTTGCCCAAGGTTCAAAATTTGCCAAGAGAGGTAATATCTTTTAAAGAAAATTTCGTTTTTTTTCTGTTGGTTTTGAGTTAAATATAGTGTGGAGTGAAAGTTTGGAAGTGAAGTTTCTCTCAGAAATAATTTCTGCTTCCTAAACATAATTTTAAATTGCGGGGTTTGCAGTTTCAAACCGAGACGTAAAGGTACCCTAAAGTACAGAAAATATACTTTTCTACTATATAAAAAGTATTCCTTTTGATTTCAGAGCCTTATTTCGTAAAAGCTCTGAAATCAAAATATTATTTCTCCCCAAAAATATGCTATTATTTTTGTATAATTAAATACACTCTCGTTATTTTAGGTGAAGAAATAAGGTTTAGAAATTGATAGTCACTGAATCATGAAATGGAGGGAGACTGATTCAATCGAATTCTGTTGCAAATTACGGAATTTTATAAGCCCGCTGACAGATCAGTCAGTGATTTAAGCCGATTGAGCGTCTCGTGTTTTTTTAGTATAGCGAACTAGGGAGAAGAGTACGATTTAGCTATTCATGCATCACATTCGCTTGCACAACCCCTTTTTACAGAGGGACACGTTATTACTCTCACGAATAAAACATCTAAGAAGAACAACCATCTTGAATCCGGGACCGACGCGCTACCTGTATGTCAGGATGCCGGCATTCGAAATCCTCTTAAGGTATATGATTACGTTCAGTACCACCAGTGGTATTACCCTTGACGTTGAGAGCTTTGTGACCGAGACAGAATTAATGCCCAACACACGCGCAATGTGTTGGGCTGGCGGGATCAGACTCATAGCACAAGTGATGCGAATCTAATGCACTACCAACCAGTCTATCACAACCTAATAATTACGCTTGCTATAAATAATTGAACAAAAAATTATACTAGCGTTGAATTTTCAACGACAATTGAGGATTCACCGCCAATTGAGGTAATGCAAAATGCGTGAATTTTCTACGCCAGTTGGTGTAGTACAATGCAGATTAGAAATTTTTAATTTTCTCTATTCTGTATTATTTTAATTCGAAAGTACTTCATTATGAATCCGAAAAATCAATTAATGAACAAAGTTTAATTTTAAAGGCATCCAACATTAAGAAAAAAAAACAGAATCGCTTGAAATAATTGGCCGAAAACCTGTTAAGCTTAACCTCAATAGTGTAGGGGAAAAAACAAACTGAATTCGTTACTTATTTGGCGATGGGGAAATGAAGAAATTTGGCGAGAAAGTTAGTTTTTAATTAATTTATAAAAAACTAATGAATTGATATTTGAAAAAAAAAACTGTATTAACATTAAATATTATCAACTATAAGTTTAAAAAAATTTACTTGAACTTATTTTGGATGAATAAAGAGTATTTTATTAACCATTGAAAATTTGAGCAAGATATATATATATGGGTGAGTGTGGGCGAATAGGAAATGAAAAAAAAATTAGATATGTGACATTTTAACGTTGTCACATATCTAAAAAAAGATCAACTATTTGCAATCTATCTGGTAAATGCATTCAGTGACATATATTAAATGATATGCTAATAACCAATAGAAAACTATCAAAGCAATAAGCGGTATAAATCATTTGCATAATTGTCTCCACAAATACTTGTTGTGGTTATTTTTAGGATTTCGGGGAATTTTGTTTCCTTATTTAACAGCTTGACTTTATTACAAACGGCAAAACACGTTTCACTAGAAAGAGTTTGAATGAAGCTGTTTTAACAGTTCACTATCACGCAAAGCGTCAATCCTTTGAATTTAATGATTCTCCGTATGTATTTTTTCTTGGAACTAAAAGGTCTTGATTTCTTGGTGGTACATTTTTCTGGAAGTCGAAAGGTTTTCCCATTTTGCGGTTTATAGATAATGGTAATAAGAAAACCACAAATGCTTGTCTAAAAATGGGTATCTCAGCAAATGAACCTTTTCTTTTGCTCACAAAAGGGTGGAGATCAATTTTTAATTTTGTCTTTCAATTTAAATGCTTAAACACAGTTTATAGCTCAAAAAGCCAGCGTAATAAACAAAACAGAATAAACATTTCTCTTTTATCACCATCAGCTATATTTGTTGATGTATTAAGTTTGAAATGGTGGTTTTATTTGTGAAAATTCCTAATAGTTTCCACTTTCATTTTCTATTTCAAGATAATGAAAATATATATAAGCATCCACATTAATTTTACTAAAGTATAAATTAGAAATACAGAGATTAAAACATAAGAAATTATTATAATTGAATACAAAATTGTTAATCTCAAAATAATTTTTTAAATACAAAATGTTGTATTTTAAATAAGTATTGCTTTATTTATTTTCAAACAGTTTTGGTTTTTTAAAATTAATTTTAAAATTGCAGGTAAAAATGGGTTTTATGAATTTACTTCAGAAGGAACTTAGAAAACAAACCAAAGACACAATACTAATAAAAACTTGTACAAATAGCCTACAGTTAAAAAGTGATTAGTTGATATTGAAGTTAAAATATTGGATTAAGTCGTATAAAATACATGTACTCTTTAATATTTATTTATTAAATGCAATTTGTTGTTAAACAAAGCGCTATTTTCAATGCTCTAAACACAACTAAATATTGAAAAAAAATCTTTCGCTTTTGCTACTATTTTCAGACTTTTGCTAATTTTTAAATTTCAAATGCGAATTTTATTCTTTAAATTTCTATCCTGAATGTTCTTGTATTTCAGAAAAACCGTAAAAGTAATAATAATAATTATAATAATTGCCATTTAAAAGTAATTCTTGTCATTTAAAGCCAATAATATTGATTTCGAAAAATAACTTTTAAATAAAATTTAATTTGAATTTAGAAATAAAAAAATTAAATTTGAAGGGACATTCATATGTGCTTGATGGGAAAATGCGAAATATTGCTTACCGAACTGTGATGATTTTTTGATGTTAATCAGAATATCAGAACTCACAGTGATTGCATATTAATAAAATGATTTTTAAAGAAAAATGCGCGGAACATTTGGGTGGGATTTTTCTCTACTCGTTTCAATAATTTCACAGTAAATAAATTCCACCTCAATTTTTCATTGTGTTTCAGGAAAGTTGACTTAGTATGCTTTTAATACTAAGCACTATAGCTGAGGCATCTGCAGTTCGCTTTGAACAGAAAAGCGATGAATAGTATAACATCCTATAAAATAGCCTTGAATAAAAGCCAAATGGCTTAAAAATGGATATATTTAATCAAAATTCTTGTTTAAACAGTAGATTTCTGTTTCTTATATAATAAAGTTTATATTAGAAAAAATTAATCCATTTATTTCTTCAGTTTAAATATTCCAGAAACATAAATAACATTATTCACTTGCCACATGAGAGCTCTTATTTCTCAATTTCAGTTACTTTTAAGTGACGATAATCCAGAAATAATTTTATTTAATTGATTCCACTTTTTAAGTTTAAGATCATCTAAATTTCAAGCAAAATTCATACTAATATGTACACAATTCAAGTTGTTTTTTTAAGTGGAAAATGTTGAATAAGCTTAAGTTTTTGAACAAAATTTTCCCCCAAGAAACCTACTTTATAAAATTCATAGTTAAAACTCGCACTGAAATAAAAAGAAACTGGGAACAAAAATAAACATATTCATTTTTAAATTATTCATGTTATATTTGATAGCGTTTAAGTGTAGAATAAATTACACCAAGAAAAAAAACAAGTAAAAATGTAAAACACCCAATCAAAGAGGGAGAAAAAGAAATTGTTATGAAAAATAAACACATAGCAGAACCAAATCAGAATAAGAATAATGAGGATTTATGAGCTTAAATTATTTGCTTAATTTTAACTGGAATTCTATTAATTCTGAAGGAATAAAAATTTATCTTCACATATTATTTGTTATAAGCACTTCTAATGCAGTAGTGTTTTAAAAAGTATTAAACAAGGTTTTTGAAAAATTTAGGTAAAATTGAAAATTTTCTATAATTTTGACGTACTCAAAAATGACTTACAACTTATGAAGCTTAAGTTGCTGACCGCTTAATTAGTTGTGACAATCTATCTCTTTTTTTAAACCTGGATTCTTTTTTTAAAAAAGCGATGGATTTATGCTTATTATTTTAATTTTTTTTTTACTGATTAAACCGTTAAATTTGTTTTGTCTATTCCAAAAAGTCTAAAACTATTTAAAATAAGCAATCCTGTTTTTCGACTTTCTGTCTTACCCTTTTTAAATTTTGTATGTACATTTAAAAGTATTGCAAGGATTTAATGAGTAATAACGAAAAATGGATTTAATGAGAGCTCGTAAGAAAATCTATCTATTTTTTAAAACTCAAGGTTGGTAAAGCATTATTTTATTTTTACTTACATAACTATATGCTTTCTCAAGAAGTCGAAGAAAAGCTGACAATTTTAAATAATGGAAATAATATTTTAACTAGAAATGATTTTATTTGCTTTTCAAAAATCAAATAATGAAAAGCAATCTTTATATTCTTTGTAGATTTTCTTGACGATGAATGAAGATGGAAGCCATCATCCCTCTTTGGGTTGAGGGAAGATTAGTTTGGATTACTGGTTTGACCAAACGGACCACCTGCAGTGACGTCATAGCCTCTGTCATCAAATTCCAGTGGGGAAAATCAGACACAACCCATGAAAAGTGGCAATACAAAGTTATAGAAAGATGGAGATGGATGGAAAGACATTTACCTGGTCGTTGCAAAATCTTGCGTATCTGGCAGTCGTGGTGTGAAGAGCGAAAAAATGTTTATTTCCTTTTGAAGAAGAGATCTCCAAAAACAGAAGCTGTAAGTAAGGATAGGAAATACACAAAAATCAAGATGCCGAAATCGAGACATGGTCATAAGAGCCATCGGAGGATGAAACTGAGGAATGACCAAGTCATTTTGGATCGAGAAGAATTGAAGAACATTCTAGCTATGCAACAAAATGCCTTGCTTATACAGAAAGAAAAGTTAGCCTTGCGGGAATCAGAAATCGAAGAATATGAAACTTTGATCCACATGAACAGAATAAAACAATCTGGAGAAAATTATCTCCAAGATCTTTATCTTGGTGGGGAATCCAAACTGTATTCGGATAAAGAGATAGCGGAGAATTTACCAAGTTACTCCGATGATACTCTACAGGAAGCTACATTTTTGTATGAAAGGATTTTGGAAATAAGCAAACGAATTGAAAAGCAAGAAGAAAGTATCCGACTTTTATCTGCCCAGATTCGGCATTCTGTGTCAGTCAATGATCCATTTGAGGATACTACCAAGGAATGTGAAACCAAGCAAAACAACAATGAGAATTTTGTTGTATATTTACAGAAAACTAAGATTCGAACCGAATGTCTCGCAGCTGTGAATGAAACCCAGAGACTTGCTATTGAGCATAATGAAAGAACACTACAAGAATACGATAAAATTTTGTCTCAGAAAAGAGATTATTTAACTCAGCTTCAAGATGATCTGTACAGAGCTGATGATGAATTGAATAACATTCAAGAAGGAAACTACCCCACGAATTACAACGTTGACGGCATGAAATATGACTTGACAGTGCCCAGAAATGATTTAATTTTAATTGACAATAGTTCAGATACTGGATTGAGTTCTTTACCTAGTAGTTGTGATGATAATACATATAATTGTTATGATAAATATAAACATTTTCTGGATACATTGGTTTAATGGATGATGGTAAAGGTTTGCTTCTATACCAAAGTATAATTCAAATTTGGTTATGTATTTTAAGCATTTTGACTTGAAAGAGAAGAAAATTATTGTTTTGAAGTAATGTGATATTTAATCCAACTATCCTGATTTTCCATTTTTTATATGCGATTTTGAATTTAGATTTTTTAAATACTATTATGATTCTATTTTTTATATATGATTTCAAAGGATTTTTATCCAACTATTTAAATAGTTACTGTTTTTTATTTTTATTTTTTTTTTCAATAATTTGCTGACATATATATGGTTGTACTGATGCTAAAAATATTTTTGTTTCGTTTCAATACCAACTTATATTTCTTGCAATTATAGAACTAAATATTTTTTTAATTTAAATTTTCTTATTCTTGTAAAATTTTTCAACGTTTCCAGAAATATTATTTTTTGTTATTTATGTATTTGATAATCACCTCTTCATATTTTATGTGCAATATTTTATTTTTTAAATAAATAATTTTAAAAAATATGTTTGAATATTTTTTAAACTCTGTCATAAAATTAAGTTTTGTTTTTATTTCAATACAACTGCCATACAATTTTCCTAATACAGTGTGTTTCGAAAAAATGTATACACACTTTAAATAATTATTAAACAAACAATTAAACCACCGGGGGGCACCTTGAAGAGAGGATGAAATGCTTCCAGCAGGGTGGTTGGATCTCGCCACCCTGGTAGGCACACTAACACATAGGTGGAGGTAGGCTCCTTCCATCGATGACGGGACGTATTGCTTACTGGAAGGGCTGTACCATCGCCGGTGATGGTCCTTATTACTAAGTCACTGTTTCTGACAGTGCTGCAGTTGCTTTCGGTGGTTCGGTCATTCAGCCCTAGTGGTTTAAATCCGTGTGCCTTCACGGCAGGTTAAGGAATTTGACATGACTAAAAAAACAATTAACATCAAATATCAAAAGTTTTAATACACAAATTAATAAATCAAAATGTAGAATTATATTAGTTAAGGGAAGATTCATGATTCCAATTCAGTAATTCAATACATATTTCTTCATTTTCCTTTACAATTGCATGTTTCTTCAATAAATCTGTTTTTCTTCATGGATAACTGTTAAAGCAATTTTTATAAATGGAACTACTAAAAAATGATAAATTTTGCTTGGCAGAGAAGTGGTATAGGAACTTATCAGGTGCTAATTGCAGGGCATTCAATCAGCGTTGGATAAATTAGATTTATCTTCTTGCGCCTGACAACATCTCTATGATAAATGATGTTTACCTGAACAAAAGGATTGCTTTGTAACATCCTTTCAATATGAGAATGCAAAGTGGGACTTCCAGCAGGAAAAAGCACCTCCAGATTATTATCTGCTTGTGTGAGACCTTATCTTGATGGAATTCTGGGGACAAATGACTAGGTCAAAGAAGTAGCATTGAGTTCAATTACTCCAGATCTTTCTCCCGTTATTATTTCCGTGATGAGACGTAAAAAATGATGTTTATAGTTAATTGTAAGGATCGAGCTGTAGAAGTTAGTTAGTTGCTGGGAAAAGAATGCTCCCTCATATTATCTTTACTATCATTTGCAATTGCATTGATTACTATCTTTATTAATCATTGCAATCTTTTACAATTTACCATCATTTGCAATTTCATTGGTCAATTCGATCAACAACATCTGAATAATTATGATCAACAATTAGAGAAAATAGGAGAATTCATAAAACTCTAAATTTATCAAAGTTAATTTGTTATAAATTCTAGAAATATGTTATTAATTGCTTCGGTAAGGATGATTCAAAAATTGTTTATATATTTTTGGGTAACCTAGCGATTTTTGTTGATTTTTATCATATTATTTGAGATTCACTTAAAATTATTTTGAGAAATAATTCATACTTGATTGAGAGCTTCTATTATTCAATAGCTAGTGGTTGAATTTCGGCATTGTTTCTATTCAAATATTACGACAGATAAGTTCGTTATAATTAAATAAAAAAAACTCCATAAGTATATTGTTTCTTTTATCAAACCCTATTTTAGTGTCCACGTGTCTTGCCTCTTGAAAGTTTACACTACGCATACTATTTAGAGGCGTGTTCATATGCAATGCTACTTATTAAGGACAATTCAGTAGTGTGCTGTTATTGTTGCTGTTACTTATGACTTGCCAAGGACAAGTCCCGCTGATACATCAGCAGATTTTAAGCCGAAGATATGATTCTCTTGTTTCAAGTAGCGCTAACTAGGGCCAAGAATATGGCTTAGCTACACATTCACCACATGGTTTCTGTTCAAGGATCAATCGTCAAATAGCTCTCCAAGGATCAGACGATAGATTTAATAAAAATGCTAAATTCAGGCAAGAAATAAATATTTCTTAAATATTGTACCCACTGTCATTTAAGGGGCTCTCTGTCTTGACATGTTTATTAGAGTACAGGCGAGAAAGCTTTTGGGAGACAACTTCCATTGTTTTTATTAGCATTTAAAAGATTTCCCTGTATAAAATGTGCCTTATTGAAACAATCTTCAAGATTTCCTCTTTCTGTACAGAAAGTTGTTAAAAAAATTATTTTTTTTTCAATCTTACTTTTTTCCTTCTTTCCGAATATTCAAATCCTGTTTTCATTAAGATTAGGCTATGATGGATTCAGAATAAAAGTGTCAGCGTCCTGGCATAGAGGTAGCGCGTCTACCCCATGATCTGGGCGTTCTGTGTTCGAGACTCGGTGCTTGCATTGTTGTTCTTCTGTATCTATCTGTGAGTTGTGTAAATGTGTCCCTCCCCCCTGTAAAAAGGGGCTGTGCAAGCGAAGGTGATGAGCGAGTAGCAAAAGTCGTACTCTTGGCCCTAGTTGGCACTACTACAAAACAGGAGAAGCTAATTTCGGCTTAAAATCGCTAATACATCAGCGAGCTTGTCCATGGCAAGTACCATTAGAATCAACAAGAATAGAAGTAGAATTCCAAAATATCAGTTCTTGACTAAATACTGCTTATTTTAAAATGCTACAAATTTACTGGCAAAAAAAAAATTACTAAAATGCACATTGAATATCACCTTTATTGGTACGTTTGACTACAACTTTATTGCTATATCAGTTAAAGTGGATCAACAAATGACTTTTCTTTTAATACCTACCTGTTTTAGCAGTATTAGTTTTGGCTAACATTGAACAGAAGTTTCCTGGAGACAGAACTTTATTAACATCAAAATCTTTGCATCAAGTCAAAGAAGATTTGCTATCTGAAACATTTTATGAGTCCCTATGAAGGGATTTTATAAACAAATGTAAAAAATATTAGTATTATCTTTGTGCAATACTTTTTTCTCATATGGAACCCATGTAGATTCATAATAAATGTCTACCTGGATAAATGTTTTTACACCTGTCTCAGAGTTTATTAGGCGTGTTAAAATTTATGGCTAAGAGCACCTGATGACATTCATTCATTTTGCAGAAAATTGAATTTCTTTGTTAGCCATATGCGTTTTTTTCGTTCTTGGGAAGTCAATGCTAAAAATAGGACACAAGGAAAAAAATGATACACAGGAGAAGCGTGACTAGGAGACATTTTTTTATATGTTGTTTATCTTCTAAATTTATTTAAATGAATGGAAGGAAAAAAAAATCGGCATATTTTTTTTTAGTGGACAAGAGCTATGATGCTATTCATTATTGTTAAATGAGTAAAAAAATTACCCTCACAAATGAAGAGAGTGTCATTTTTTATACACTTTCTCATCTGAGACGACGGGTAGGGGCATTTTAAAATATGCAAACATCATTAAAAGTTAGCGTGGTGTTACGTTGTTGCTTGAACAGGTATCATATTTAGAAAAGAAATTCGTCCGTGGAAGAGGGTATCTTTTGTACTGGTAGGAGTTTATGGAAAAAACCTTGGTTTTTTTAACTGTAGGACACGAGCAGGGAGAAAGAACATATTTACTTAAATATTTAAAATGTGGTGTATTAATAAGCGACTGAGCGCCTGAAAAAATAGTATAACGGTTGAAAGTTAAGGAGATGAACCTGTAAGTAAGAATAATTAAAAAATAAATAAAATACATTGAGAGAATTGAAAAAAAGAGGCAAATAGTGCTCACCAGGCAATAATATTAATTAATATAATTTTTTTTCGTATCAGTATTTAAAATTAGTTTTTGACTGAAATAAAGCAGATTTTTTTCCCTTTGACGTTTACTCCTTGGCTCAATTTCTACTGATAAAAGTCAGAAGAGGGTTTTTTTGTCCCAAGCAAAGGAAAGAAAATTCTTTAACATCAAAGAGCTCTCAGTGAAATCAAAATAAGAATAGAATTTAATTTTGAAGGTTAATGCTCACATACTCATTTCGGAATTAAACTTCATTCAGTTTGTAGGAGCAAGTAGTTTGAGGAGTTTATAGAAGTTGTTTTCCATTAAGCATAACTATTTTTAAAGTCAATCAATTTGGTGTTCGAATTCTTAATACTCATGCAAATTGAGAACAATCACTACGCAGTCACACACACACACACACACACACACACACACACACACACACACACAC
>JAOUZG010007547.1:5435107-5450463 GCA_026289955.1 Argiope argentata | reverse complement strand
CACACACACACACACACACACACACACACACACACACACACACACACCCACACACACACACACACACACACACACACACACACACACACACACACACACACACACACACACACACACAATCCGACTGGCAAACCTAGAAAAAAAAAGGAAAAATAAATTCTTTTTATTTTTTATAGAACAAGGTTAGCAAGTTACCTGCAAGCAATATACAAAATAAATTAAGAAGTACAAATTTTGGGGTGAGTTAGATAAATGTCCCAGTTTTGAAGCAATATGATGGCTATTTTGAGACTTTGAAGTGTGGTTAAATAACGAGGATGACACCTGCCCATTACTCTCACTCAAACCTACGTCTGACCTAAGCGAAGGCGTTTCACCTTCGACAGAATTTAGAAGCATAGACCCATATTTGGAAAGAATCGTTTACGGAATAGAGTATCAAGGTCACTACACTTTGACCTCGAATTTGAAATTTTGCCACAAGGTTATCAGTGACTCATATTTGTAGTGAATCATGAGCAACAAAAATTTAAAAATATATTATGGCATTCTTATATATGAGTAATATTATTAAGCTCTTTTTATTGTGCAGCAGCTATAAAATTTTTTATGCAGTTTTTTCATTAAAACGAAGCAATTATTCGCCTAATTCAAATTATTTGTATGTCTTTCCTATTTACAGAATTAAGGAAAAATAGAAATTTGAGCTCTGTACCCTTCTCATTCCCATTCCGCAACTAAGGCAATTATTAGACGGAACGTTAATTAAAATTTGGCAAATATATTTCCATTAAGATCCTGCGCAACACTAATATTCACAAATAAAGTAGGAAAAAAATGCAAGAACAGTATTTAATAACTCCTTTACATTAACGCCTTTTCGGGAGTAATTTCAAGATTATTTTAGGTCCGGAGTACTTTCTGGATGACGAGGGTGACACCTGAATCTGCGTTTCCCTTCCGCATTTTCTAACCATATGGTTACGAGAGTTGACTCTCGACTTCGAATTTGTCCTACATAGGGCCCATATTTATCAAAATAGTCTGTATTTAGAGTGGGAGATTGGCTTCGAACCTGGTGCCTTGAAATCGGGACCCTACATCTAGTCTATAAGAACTACATCAAATTTATTACAAACAATATCTACCCTAATCGCCTGAATTTCCATGTTCTCGTTCTTTTACAAACGTTCCCGTATGTCCCTCCCATATTTTCTCACCATATAGCAGTGGGAAAGTGTTTGAATCTTGACTTCGAAGTTGTCCTACACCGGACCTATATTTCGCAAAATAACCTGTATTTATAGCGGGAGAGTGGCTTCGAACCTCGGGCCTTGAAATCAGGAACCTACATCTAGGCTATAAGAACTACATAAAATTTATTACAAACAATATCTACCCTAATCGCCTGAACTTCCATATTCCCGTTCTTTTACAAATGTTCCCGTATATCCTTCCCATATTTTCTAACTATATGGCAGCGGGAAAGAGTTTGACTCTCAACTTTAAATTTGTCCTACACCGGACCTATATTTCGCAAAATAACCTGTATTTATAGCGGGAGAATGGCTTCGAACCTCGGGCCTTGAAATCAGGAACCTACATCTAGGCTATAAGAACTACATAAAATTTATTACAAACCTAATATCTCCCCTTATTGCCCTGGATTTCCATATTCTTGTATGTTTGAGGTCAAAGGTCGGATACTAATTCTTTAAAGTTGTTCCATTTCAGTTAATAGATATATCTTAAGATGCTGTTTTGCTTTTGCACTTTTAATCAATATATGTTATTGAATTTGCCTTATATATGACCTGCTGTATACTGAATAATTTTTATTTTTATTGCTCCCCCTCCAAAAAAATTATATTATCTATAATTTATTGGAGATCTAAACCTTTGAATTTAATATAGTGTTATATTTAAAAATACAACAACAACAAAAAAAGCAAAGGAAAAGACGGATATGTAACTTTTTTGAGATATTTAAGTTGGAACTACAAGATAAGAGGTAAAAAAACAACTAAAAATAAAACAGATTTTGAAATGCGAAACTGATTTAAAAATGACTCTGGGAAAAATATCGAAATTTTTTTAAATGTATTTTTTGAAACCATTAATTATTTTCATGGAAGGCATCCTTTTTGCTGTTGAAAAACAACATAAACTCCCCACCAACGCAGTAAACACCGAATTGGCTATTGATTTCTGATCCGGATTCTGCTTTTATAATCTAAGTCTGGTACCATTTGCTCTTAATTGGAACTCCGATTCGATTTCTCATTCCTATGGATAAAAATAGTTCGCATTTCCCCTGTTTAGGGCATGTCATTCGGATTTAGACTTAGATATGTTCCGGATAGAAGGAATTACAAGTGATTTTTATATTTCCTGGCATGTTTATATGAGGTATAAAACTGACGCATGATGCCCAGTCTGATTACAGAAAAATTAAAAATGCAAGATGGTGTAATTATTAAGATTATTACATTTAAGAAAATAGATTGTGAGTTTCATAAATAAATAAAATTTTTCATCACTAGAATACCACATTAATTAGAAATAAATCGCACTTTTAATTAAACATTTGTAATATGTTAATAGTATCTACATATCTCCTCTCTAATAAATAAATGGAAAAAATTTGCAAATTTATAAATAAACTGACAGCTAATTTAATCGTTTGTTTATTACATTAAGAGTCGGGAATTTGGATTTATTTCTTTACTGAAATACTTTTAAGAAAAATACACCATTATTACAAATGAAAAGATTTCCTTAAATTAATTCTTATTTCAACACACAGCCGTATGAAAATCCATCCATGATCAGCGAAGTTTAATGACTGATGTAAAATTTAATTTAAAAAAATTAAATTTTACATCCATTATAGTTGCACATTAAAAGGAACGAATTAGTATTTTTTACATTGCCAGAAGCTCTTTGTGAAATTGACTAACGCCTTCAGCTATTAAAATCGAAATTATTACAAATAATTAGTAGAAATACCTTTAATTTACAGAATCGAAAATTTAATAAAGAACTAACTATTTTTATTGTTCACTGATAATAAATTTCAGTTAAACTGAGGGAGAAAATTGAATAAACATAAAAATAATATTCATCGAATGAATTAAAATTTTATTTGATTCTTTTATTAAATGTTCCTTAAAGTATAAAATATGAGAGAATTATATTTTTGAAATTGAAGCTGTCTTGCAACGTAGTTCTATTTTTTCAACATCTTTAAATTAAAATAGTATGATAAGACATTTTCCTAAAAGATAATAAGAGATATGGACAGAAAAAAAATGCGGTATTGGCAGAAACATCAGAATTTTCGTGCGTGCATTTCTTTGTGTAATCTTAATGTTCAACTGAAATTTTCAGCATAATTGGAATTATTTGTGCAAGAGATGAAATCGTTTTTGTAGAAAGTTTTGAAATTGTTCAAAGAAATTTTTCATTATTAATTTCATGATTGTGAATTTTTTCATTATTAACTAGCCGCCCTTGGCAACCAGTCGGTTCGCCAGTATTAATGCTCGCTAAAATTTTCATATAATATTTTATTTAGCTGTGTCTCATAACAGGTTTTTCATCAAAATATTTTTAAACCAAACAAATTTTGATAATCATATAATTCATTTAGAGTATTATTTAGTATTATTTTCTTCAGATGTTCTGTTCATTGTGCTATTCATCTTTCTCTTTCTATCCGAGCAATGATTGTCCCGGAATTGATATTTTACTTAAATGGTGGAGGGAAAGGTCTAAAATTCTACATTTTCGTAGAATAATGAGATTCAAATTTTCATAAATGTAAACACACTAAACAATAAAGACAATTGGTTTTTAAGAGATGCGAAAGTTTAAAAAAAGATCGGAAAATGCCGCGCATAGAGGAAATAATATTGATTCACACACATCCTTCTTTTCTTTTTTTTTTCTATCCTTTTTTTCTTCACTAATTTTGTTTCTACAAACCCTATTTTCACTTTGTTATTCTTTTTTTTTCTTCCGTGCCGAAATTTTATTTTGAGCAGGCATAGATTAAATATTCATACAGACTAATAATAAAAGCAGCTATTTTGTTTCTTTTTTAAACATCCCGTTATCTATGAATGAAAACCAACTGACTTGGCGTGTTTCTTTCTAAACAAATCATAATTTATTACTTCCTGCTATCTCACTCAGTTGGCGTGGGGGAAGGAAATGCAGATTTTTGGCGGGAAAGTTAGAAAAGTGTCGTTTTAACTATTTTCCTCGCAGTTTTTTCATTTTTTCTCTCCATAAGAACCATCCTCGTGTCATAACGAAACTATTAAACAAAAAATTTGCCGAATCGGTCGAGCCGTTTTCCAGTTTTGCGCTTAGCAACGCATTTCGAGCTCCATTTTTATTATAATAGATTGATAAAGTTACATTGGGAGATCTTATTTTATGCATTTAAACTAAATGTGCGTAGTTTAAAATTGAATCTAAAGTTTTAGAGAGTAAATTGACTCTCACGTGTTTTTGATCAAGTCATAGTCCTCCTATGTTATTATTCCAACACGATCATGTTTTCAGGTTGGTATTGTTTCTGTAAACTGCATGATGTAAAAATCATCACTGGCAAAATAATCGAGGTAGAAAAATGGAGTTTAAAACATTATCATGCCAAACCGTTTCGAACTGGAAATTAAAATTCATGTAGATTTTATCATTAAAAGGTAGTATTGTTTTAGACTTACTAAAATTCAAAGCATACTTTTTTATGTTATAACAGTGTTCATCTAGTGGTATTATACGTTTACTAAAAATATTAAAAGCTTGTTTAAATAAAATATTTTACCCTATACTGAAGTTTTTGATGAAATACACTCTGATTTCGAGGGCGTTATTTTATGCTTAAATGGACTTTTCCAAACAAAATTCAGTGTTGTCCATTTTTTTATACTTGAAATTATCAGAGAAGTGATTTGTTCTCCTTCTGTGATTATTTCTCCTAATCTTTCCATTATGCATTAAGGTATGAAACTTTTATTGCTAAATGAGAAACAGATGAACTTTTAAGGTAACATGCAAGTTTTTTCTTTTGTTTTCATTTTTCTAGGCTTGAGACTAGAACAAGCGCTGTCTACGATTGGAATTAAAGGAAACACTGCATAGTTGACTGCTTCAGAGATAAATAAATGTGACTAAGAAATCTGCTACTACTGTGTAACGTTTAGATATGAAATCAAATTTAAAATAATTTTTTTTTCGAACACTATTCCCGATTTTTTACTGAACCATCTACTATGAGATATTCTGAGAAAGGAACTTAATTATGTTGATGAATTATGAAATTGATCGAGTCTAAAATATAATTTCTCTAGAAAGATGAAAAGAGATTTATGTTGGATTTATACGAGCAATAATTTCGTTATAAGGACATTTGTCTCTTAAGATGTCGATGAATATATTTAGTATGGTATATTCTTGAATTTAAGAATTTGCCATCGTAATGTTGTTGTATATATATATATATATATATTTGCAATAAATTATATCCTGGAACTGGAAGATTCGTAGTTTTTCATCTTTATAGAAGTAGAAAAATTCCGACTGTCTGAAATGACATCGTGAAACTAATCTTATTGGAATTTTAAAGGAGAAATGAATTTTCGAAAAGAGATTTATACGAACAATATTTTTGTTATTATGGGCAATTGTCTTTTAAAATGGCGATGAACATATTTAACATGGCATATTCTTGAATTTAAGGAATTTTCATCATAATGTATTTTTTTTCGAATAAATTATATCCTACAACAAGAATATTCATAGTTTCGAATTTTTATAGAAATAAAAAAATTCTGACCATTGGAAATGACATCGTGAAACTGATATTATTGGAATCTAACAGGAGAAAGGAATTTACGATAACAGATTTATGTTGGATTTATAAGAACAATATTTTCGTTATTATGGGCATCTGTCTTTTAAGATGTCGATGAACATATTTAGTATGTAATATTCTTGAATTTAAGAATTTTTCATCATAATGTTGTGTTTTTTTTTGCAATAAATTATATCCTGCAACTAGAAGATTCGTAGGTCCGCATCTTTTTAGAAATAGAAAAATTCTAACCATCTGAAATGACATCGTGAAACTGATCTTATTGGAATCTTACAGGAGAAATGAATTTTGAAAATTTCTGCTCAAATAAAAAGCAAAAAAATAGCATTCTATAAGATTTCCATTTTTATAAGCTTTTGCTGTTTAAAATGTTCATGAACATATATAGCATGACATCACGAATTTGAGAATTTGTTAGCAATACGTTGCTGTATTTTTATTGAAATAAATTGCTTTTTATATTCTGGGATTAGAAGATCCGTAATTCTATATCATTACAGAAATGTAAAAGTTCTGATCTTAGGAAATAATATTCGGAAAAATTCACCTTATTGGGAACTTTACTGGAGAAATTAATTTCCAAATTATCTGTTCAAATAAAAAACTTGAAAGTAGAGAGAGAGAGAGAGAGAGATGAGATTTTAACTACTTTAAAATGATAATTTTTTTATATATATTTAACAACGGCATGATTTGAAGGGGTTTCTGAAACTTTTGCTTCGCTATATATTTTATTTAAGCATGATTTCTCGTTTCAAAAACTTCAATGCAAATAAAATTCAATCGGAAATAAAAATAATATATCAAACAGAATATATAGAAAAAGAATGAAAAAAATCAATCGATCCAATAAATGAGCATAAAATAAAAATTTTAAAATATACTAACGCATTCAAATTAGACTATTTCAAGGCCTTTTTATGTACCAATACAGGCAAAAAGTAATAAAATAACGCATTTTCATGTAATTACTAAAATTAGGCAAATTAAAATTTTCCTTTCACTATTCCTACAGAACTAAAAAATTCCTGGTCACAATTTGTATTAAATTTATTTTTATCTAGACAATAAATAATCAAGTAATTATAGTCTATATAATAATTTTATCTAGACTATAATTTACAATGCAAATTAAGAAAAAAATTCTGAAGCGCTCATATATGATAAACCTAAAAAATAACTTAAACTACTGTTTGATAAATTTTAAAGAAATATTTTAAACAATATGACTTAATTAATTATTTAATATTATTAATATTTAAAAATTGGAAAACAACCAAATGTTATAACGTAATCTTACACCTTCTATAAAAGGAACTCCTAAAAAGACGCGCATCTTTTGCTAAAATTATTCATCAGAGGGCTGAATTTCTTGGAACAAATGAAATTCTTAAACGTTTGTGTAAAACGAGATTTCCTGGAAAGTCTACTAAATTAATTAAATTGTAATAAACTACAGTATTAGCTCGAAAATTAAAAAATAACGGCAGAAACGAGCACTTGTGCATACATCTCAGACAACTTCATAAATAGTTAGTTTCTCAGACTTTTAAAAACTATTAACAATGGCGCAATTCGGAGGCGTTTCCTGGATTCCTGTTTGCGCAAATATTTTATTCAAACATAACTTCCCCTTTCAAAAACTTCCATGTAGTAAATAAAATAACCGAGAAAGCGCGTAAGCCTACGCTGATTTCTCTTTTCGCATTCCTTGAAGAATTCTTAAGTGAGTTCCGAGGGTTGGCTCTCCTAAGAGGAGCGAAATCTCATCTACTAAGCCCCAGCTCGCCATTTCGCCCTAAGCCAATTGCAGAGAGCCTCTCGCTTACCTGGGCTTAGTACCCCCTCGTTGCGTATTAATTTCAATTTTCATCAGCCCCCTCAAATGGGCGTGTTTTCGCGGGGGGAGAGAAAAGAAAAGTCACGTGACATAACAAGACGTATAAATCGGCCCTCTTACTTCTAAATGTTGCCACTAGCTTATTCTAGCGACATCTGAAGCGATCCGGAATTTTTCCGGTTTCAGAATTTGAAAATTTCATCTCTCTAAAAATCGACACTCAGCGTATTATATTAAAAAAAAATAACAACAACCCTCCGATTGTCTTTTCTTTCTTCTAAGAAAAAGTATCCTGTTTTTCTCCGGAATGTCCAACAAATATCGGGAAAACGGACTCTGTTCCTCTTTTTGTTTGACGCGCGCTGTCATGCTCCTAGGTTACATCTCCCTTTTAATGCTCTTCTGCGGGACTTTCGGTAAGTTTTCCTTATTCATAAAATATTTTAGACATATAAAAATCAAAATTCGTCCAATTTTGTCTAAAACGGAGAATTAATTATTTTTTTTATTTCCTTAGAAATAATTTATATAATAAATCCTAAATATAGTTGAACTTTTATTCTATTTCTTTATAACTAAAATAGAATATGTATCTGAAACAAATTAATGGTTTTATTTTATTAATTTAAGATTTTTACTTGTTATACTCTATTATAAATTTTTTATAATCTTAATCGTTTCATATATTTTAGTTAAGTTACCTTGAAGTTTTCTATATATTTTTTTCAAGAAATTACTAGAACAAAGAGATAATTATTACAACTATGTAGCTAATATTTCTAAGAAAATATTGATAAGCAAATATGCTTGTTTTTAATACCTAATATGAATATGGATATATGCCCGTAAGTTTTTAGAAATTTCAGAAATTGCTCATTTTTTCTGTAAAAAAACTTTAAAAAGCTTTATTTTATATATTTATATATTTATTTAATAAATTTTTTATGTAAAATTATGTCAGAATTTTGCAATATAAAACAATTACCTTGAAGTTTTCTACGTATTTTTTCATGAAAATAATAGAAGAAACAGATAATTGTTATAACTATGTAGCTAACATTTCTTTTAGAAAATATTAATAAGTAAATATTATGAGTTTTTTAATACATAACTTGAATAATATGAGTATGGAAATATGCCCACAAATTCTAAGAAATTTCAGAAATCGCGCATTTTATTTTCTGTAAAAAAAAACTTTTAAAAGTTTTATTTTACATATTTATAGAATATATATTTTTATATAAAATTATGTCAGAGCCGTTTCAAATATAAAACAATTATCTTTAATTTTTCTATATATTTTTTCATGAAACTAATAGAAGAAACAGATAATTACTATAATTATGTAGCTAATACTTTTAAGAAAATATTAATAAGCAAATATGTTTGAGTTTTTAATACATAACATGAATAATAAGAGTATGGAAATATATCCACAAGTTTTCAAACAATTTCAGAAATTGACCATCTTATTTTCTGCAAAAAAAATCAAAAACTTTTATTTTGTATATTTATATATTTATTTACTATATTTTTTATATAAAACTATGTCAGAGGTTTTGCAATATAAAACAATTTCATAAAAGCATTAAAAAATCTTTACATTAATTTGCCATAAAACTTAAGAAATGAGTTATTTTAGTACTATTCTTCAGTTGTATCTACCTCGAGTAATATTCGTTTCATACTCATTTAGAGATTTATTTGCTACTGACTCAAATTTATTACTTTGAAAATACGAAAAGAAAATTTTCTCAAAAGATTTAAAAATTTCGACGATTGATTCCACTTTGCCAAGATAATAAGGTTTAGATAATACTTTTTAGAAAGGTTTCGGTTTTTAAATTTTAGTGTCTATTCCTAACAGAATGGTCTTGATCTGAAAATTTATATACTTACAAACAGTTTTAAAAAACTAATATTATAAAGATCATTTTATGAGTTTAAATATTTTCTTTTAACTTTTTGAATTTAGCATTCTAAAATAACGAAAATAATTTCATCTATAAATATTTGTGATTTTAATCCTTTGTAATCTGCAAATTAATTAAGTACCTAATTATTCGATTAATTCAAGGGAGCATTTTATGATTCGAGAAATAAAAAATACAGCAGTTTTTATGAATGCTCATTTTTCTTACAAAAAATTATTTTCCTTTCTGATTTACTTCTTACAATCCGGGAGTTATACTTAATAAATAACATCAGGAAAAATAAGAACTGCGCGTTGCCTAGAATGTTGTCCAAGAGAAAACTCTCGGACAAAAAAAAGTTAAAATTGTAACAGATGAACAATGCAACAGAAAAAATGGTAACAAATGCAACAGAAAAAATGGTAACAAATGCAACAGAAAAAATGGTAACAAATGGAACAAAAAAAGTGGTAACAAATGGAACAGAGAAAGAATGTTAAATGGTAAATGGTTTCCTATTATAAATTGTGTGCTACTATTTTCTTTGTGTTTTTAATTTTATGAGTAATATTTAATTCAATAAAATATTTTGGAATGAGTAATAACCTTAGAGAAAGGCATGTACTTGTAAGCTGTTTTCTAATTAGTAGTCTAATGAATTTTCTGATTTAAAATTTTATTTGTCTATAGAACTGAATTGTCAGTGAATTATTTATCCTTTTAATTTAGTTTTTTATGTCGTTAGGGCAATTATAAGTTAAATTGAATTCAATTATCTGTAGGAAAATAATACTGTTTAAAATTTAATAAAAATTACTTAAATAAGTCGTGATCAAGCTGCAAAATGTCGTGAAAATAAAAAGGAAATTGAAAAATAAAACCCAAGAAAAAAAGTAATTTTTTTTAGTTATTTGAGCAAAGGCTAAGCCTCTATAAGTTGAATTTATTATAAAAATGAATTGCGTCCTCCATTTTGTAATAAAATCAATTTTCGTTTTATAATATTTTCAAGTCAATTTCGTTTGATAATAATTTCAATTAAATTCACTTTTCAAAATTTGACAATTTTCCTTAATTTCGGAAAATTGTCAAAAACTAATAATTAAATTTTTAAGTGTTCTTGCTTTTCAAAATAGTATAATCAGGCTTTAATGAACTATTCAGGATTAAAATTTTGAAATGATATCTAAATTATAAGCTTATCATCAAATAAATTTTTAAAATACTGCAAAGCGGTGAGTTTTATTTACTTTAGTTCTTCCATATTTTGCAAGAAAAAGAAAATTGATTTTTCTGCAACGAACAAAAAGCATTTCTGACTTTTTTTTTCATATCTAATACGAATATGGGACAATAACTTGTTCATACGCAGAATTGAAAATATCAAAAATGATCTTTTTTGATTGAAAGAAATTCAGTGGTAAAATGAAAAAAATTTGGATAAATGGTGCCGCCTCTTAAATGGGCGAGATACTCTGGAGGTATCTATTGATATTGATACGTTTGGGCGATGATTTAGATTTGACACAAATTCTCTAAAAAATATGCTTTGAATATTGATATAATAATACTATTTAATTAAATACAAAAAATTGCTATTTATAGAGTTTTAAATCAATCTCGTGTTTTCTACCATATGTTATAAATAATACAAGATTTTTTGATACATGATTAAGATAAAAATTCTAGAAAAGAATATAATTAAATGTTTAATTATTAATATTCAAGTTTATTTTATTCACGGATCTATCGAATTGAAAATTTTAAAAGCAACAATGGATTATAAAAAACTTCAATCTGAATTATTTAAATCTATTTTTTTGAAAGGAACTGATTTTTTTCCAATTAAAAAAAGAGTGGAACAAGTGGTTATTTCTTTGAATGTTGCAATTAAACATATATTTCCTGTCTCAAAGTTACATTAAATAAGATACTCAAATGCATGAACATACATAAGTTGATAGCAAAAAGCTACAGAAAAGTAAATTTTAATACTTCTTACTTTAAAGAACGATCGGTTATTCTTTACTTTAATCTACAATAACGTTTCGTATTTCAGTACATATAAATTATTTCTTTCAACATTTGACATGAGAAATTGTCTAATGCAAATATTTTTAATTCTGTTAAATATACCTTCTTTCATACAATGAAACCGGTTATCAAACCTGTTTGCCGTTTTTTTCTAAAATGGAGGAATGAACTTTGTTTGTGGCCTTTAAATGTCCTTTGGAAAAAAAATGTACGTTTATTAAAGAATATCATTTACATAAAAGAGGAAGGCCAAAGAGAGGAAAATAATTTAGCATTGATAAGCATTGACCTAAAATGCTTTTATTCAGCACTTCTTAAAAATCCAAGTACACAATATGAAGATAAAAGATTGCAAGCCTCAGCCAGCCATATCAGTATTGACATTTGGAGCATTATTCTTGGCACTAGAGAAGATTATTTTCTGAGGTTTTGACTTCTCTCGGTATTAAATATGATGTAAGATAATTTAATTAAATCATCTCTTCTGATGTGAAAAAGAATGTGCTATATTTAAGATAATTAAAGGAAAGGAGAAATTAGGCAACAGAAGCTCAGCTTTTCGGTTATTGCAATTAAAATGCGTAATATTTTCAGTAAAACATATTCATAAATTTATGGCTCGCTTACATTTAATTAAAGGTGATAGAACTTTCAAATTACCATGTTTAGAATATAAGATGACACATTTTTTTATTTACGTACATTGGTATGAAATAGTCAATTTTCTTACCATTTACATTAATAAATTTAAATAATGCTGTTTTTCAGCTATATAGTTCTCCTATAAAGGTAAAGATAAAGGTACCTATAAAGGTAATTATTATTACATTTTTTCAACAATTACCAAAATTCTAGTATCGATACCAACAAACTATAAAAGTATTCCTATTTTCTGGATTGAAAGGAATGTATACTTTTTGATTTAAAAACCATTTTCGAAAATGTTACAAATAAATTACCTTGTTTAGAATATACTATTAATCATATTTCTTTTAATTGACCTACATTGGAATGAACGAGTTCATTTTCCTTTCACTTACATTAATAGATTTAAATAATGCTGTATTTCAGCTATATAAAGTCCCCCGTACTCTATAAAGTACTCTTCTTCTGTTGCTTTTTCAAAAATGACCAGAAATCCAATATCCACACCAACAAACCAAAAAAGCATTCCTTTTATCTGTATTGAAAGGAATTTACACTTTTTGATTTAAAATCAATTTTCGGAAATGTTGCAAATAAATTACTAGTTTAGAATATACGATTATGTATATTTTTTAATTGATATATAGTGGAATGAAAAAGTCCATTCTCTTTTCACTTATATTGATAGAGTTAAATAATGCTTTCAGCTATATAAATCCCCCCTACCTTATAAAGGTAATTATTATTAAAACTTTTCAAAAATGATCAAAAATCCAGTATCCACACTAACAAACTATAAAAGCATTCCTTTTATTTGGATTGAAAGGAATGTATACTTTTTGATTTAAAATCAATTTTCGAAAATGTTACAAATAAATTAATTTTTTTGAATATACGATTAATAATATTTTTTTAAACTGACATACATTAGAATGAACGAGTTCATTTTCCTTTCACTTACATTAATAGATTTAAATAATGCTGCGTTTCAGCTATATAAAGTACCCCGTACTCTATAAAGGTAATTTTAATTATATTTTTTCAAAAATTACCAAAAATCCAGCATCCATACCAACAAACCAAAAAAGCATTCCTTTTATTTGGATTGAAAGGAATTTATATTTTCTGATTTAAAACTGATTTTCAAAAATATTACAAATAAATTACCTTGTTTAAAATGTAACATTACGCATATTTTTTTTTTTAAATTGACGCAAAATGGAATGAAAGAGTCCATTTTCTTTTGACTTACATTGATAGAGTTAAATAATACTTTCAGCTGTATAAAGTCGCCCTACCTTATAAAGGTAATTATTATTATAACTTTTCAAAAATGACCAAAAATCCAGTATCCACGCCAACAAACTATAAAAGCATTCCTTTTATCTGGATTGAAAGGAATTTATACTTTTCGATTTAAAATCGTTCGAAAATGTTGCAAATAAACTAAAATAGTTATTTGAATCTTAACCAGTTTTTGTTTGGCTTAAAATAAACTCACAATTGTTTTCGAAACGTTATTGTCTAATACTGGTTGCATCCAACCATAATTCGAAAGGAAGAATTGAATAACAAAAATTGAAAAACTATTTATGCATTCCAAAAAAGAAAGGCTGTTGAGAAGCGCCGAAACTTTTCAGCAACCAGACTTAATTTAAAGCATAGAAAAATATGCGTGTGTAATTGAAAAACCCACCCACATTCTGAAGAAATGAAATACAGAAGAAAAGAACTTTTGGGCTACTGAAGAAATTCAATAAACTATTTTTAAAGAAAAAATTTTTTGTTGTAAAAATTCCGTTTTGTTCGTAAAAGCCATTTTAAAATCGGCCATTCATTCTTATAATTCTTCCTTCAATTAGCATTGCGGCTAAAACTTTTTTATATTGCATTTGGAATAGCGTTTATTTCCTTTATATTTTATTTTGCATTGAAAAATAGGTTAGCCATTTGTTCTTGCATTATTATAATCATTTATAAATTGGCTTGGATTTCCAAACTAATAAAAAAAGTATTACTCGTTTCATTAAGAAAAACTTTCTTCTTTTTTCGAATTTTTCTACTTTTAATGTAAATATACGGAACTTTTAATTACAAATCACAATTGTTCTTTTTTTTTTTGAAAATTGTTGTCTGAGAAGAAGGATAAATTATTTATTGCACGGGACATTTCAAAAACTTATTCTTTTGAAATCAAGAATTTTTTCAAATTAACCGCCAATTAATAATAATATTTTAGTATAAAATGTATTAATAAATATCATTTTAGCATAGGGGAAAAACTTATCATTTTGTGTAGCCCAAAAAACTCGTATGTTTTCATAGAAATTTACATTCAAGAATATTTTTTAAAGCCTCATAAAAAACTCATAGAAACAATTGTGAAAAAGAAATCATATTCTTAGAAATTATACATCCAATATCTTAAGAAATCTTATTCTAGAAATTTTTTTTATCAAGACGGATTTTAAATAGAAAAGAGCTATATAAAAATATGGTGATAAATTGTTAAACACATCTGCATTTAATCTTTATAAATGTAATATTATCGATATGTGTGTAATTTGGAAATGATATTTATTTGAAGTGAGTCCATTTATCTCATTCAATGGATTCCTTAGGAATCGATTCAAATAAAATGATCACCTGAAGGGAAAAATGAAGGAATAATCACCTGAATGGAAAGTAACGAAAATAATTCACAAGATCTTAGGAATGTATTCCACACTGATTATTTAAAAGTATAGTTTTAAATCTGGATGTAGGCTATTTTATGGCAAGCCTCTTTATTTTAACCTTTGAGCAGATGTCAAAGAAACACTGTAAGAATCTCTTTGTTAAAAGTTCTAAAGGACAATCCGCTTGTGTCGTTGTGAAAAGACGCGTTTTTTCACCGGTCATCCCTTAGTACAAGTAATAACCTCGTGTGGAAAAGTAAATTGAATTGCTACTCTTTCTCTTTTTTAGCCACTCATATGAAAAACTATATTACACACACACACACACACACACACACACACACACACACACACACACA
>JAOUZG010007547.1:5384262-5435097 GCA_026289955.1 Argiope argentata | reverse complement strand
AGAGAGAGAGAGAGAGAGAGAGAGAGAGAGAGAGAGAGAGAGAGAGATTTTCAATAGGTCAACAGTTAAAATTAGATTTTTTAAATAGAAGTTTCCTTTTATCTTATTTAGATAAATTTGAAGTGTTCTCCTGAATTTGGAATGTTACATTATCATAAAGGGTAGAGATTGTAGACATTTCTTAGCAGAGAAAGAAGTAATAATAATAAAAAACAAAAAATGAAACAGAAGTTTACCAAAAAAAAGAAATTGAAATTCATTTAGCAAGTTTGTTGTTATTGTTGTTTCTAATGGCACCTGCCATGGATAACCTGGCTGATGCATCAGCGAATTGAAGCCGAAATGAGCGTCTCTTGTTTTAAAGTAGCGCTAATTAATGCCAAAAGTACGATTTTTGCTATCCCTATATCACATTCGCTTGCACGGCCCCTTTATACAGGGAGGCATATCCACACATCTCACAGGAACAACCAGGCCCTAACAGGGAAGCCCTGATCACAGGGATGCCTCACTACCCCTATACCAGGACGCCGACATTTAGCAGGTTTAAAATAACCTTAAAGTATTATTCATATTTAGTTATTAAAAATATTATACAGAAAAAATGTAAATTAATAATTGCAAAATAATGTAAATCAATGTAATTTAGAATAACGTTTTCATAATAATTTCGCTCGAAAAATCATGTTTTATCGAAATTGTTAATTAACTAAAATGTATCATAATTGGATACTTAGTTACATTGAACCTATTTGAGTATATATTTTACCATTTTTAATAATTTACAGTATAATACAAATAAATCATTTCGCCAGTTTTAAAAAATAATTTAGAACTCATGCTAAATCTTTCCTGCGGGACTGGAAATTTCCATATTTAAAACCGGACTCCTTTGAAGATCTGGCGCATATGTACGCATGGGGCTAAATTTGTTCGGGACACTTACCCTCCTGCTGACGTGATGCTGTAGCGTGGAGAAGGGTGGCAGACCAAGAGCCATCCTCATCATCTGCTGAGGATGCCTCTTGTTATTATTATGAGTTCTGTTTCGAAACAGCCATAGTGTTACTTCAAAACTAGATGCAAATAAAACTTAACTGAGTTAGAAAATGAGCTTCTACTGAGAATAAAAGATTTTTAAGCATTTCTCAGAAGCCCCAAGAAATCCCTCGGAAAATAAATATGGCCTATGATTAAATACGAATAATCTAAATTTTCTATTGAAAAGTATCTTTTTCTATATGAAGAGACACTTTCTAGCTTTCCGAATTTGATTAAAATCGAAACCTGATGCTATAATCTACTTTTTAAAAACAACAGTCTTGGCCAATTTAAAAAAAGAAATAACTGCATTACATAAAATAATTTTTGAAAACTAGTGAAAATATATTTTTCATTCCAATTGAAATAGAGATTACTCTACAATAACAAACTGATAGATGACGAATAAATTCTGAAAAGCTATTGCGTTAACCTTCTTAGGTTACTCTTAAGAAATTCAAAAGCTTGATAAATCACTTTAATTTAAAAATCGTATGGATAATATTGCTTGTCCCTAGAAAATTAAAGTAGATTTTTATTCTGTATTTTTATAACATTCCTTTATTTGAATTACGAAATTTATGAAACTTTAATTCGTAATTTTCGGAAAATGTAACATAAAGGAAATGTAAACTGTATTATGGAATAAAAAGAAGAAAACAAAAATTAAAAAGATTTTGCTCTTTTGAAAAATAACTATTAACAAACAACGCATTTCTTGCGAGTCAGTAAAGAAATATTAAAGAAAATGTTTGAAGTTTTTGAAAAATTAAAGAAATTACTATTGACTCTCTTTTTAGTCTAGAGAGAAATTTGTCTTGCCAAGATTTTGACTGATTATCGGTTTGTACTTTAGCGTGCATACAATTGAGATTGCTAAAAACGGGGGAAAATAAATTTGTTTTATGACTTTGAAATTAAAATTATAGTTCTGTTTCAAATTTTAGTTTCAATTGGCTATGAAAAAGTCTTTCATAATGTACATTTGGTTTTATTTACTGTTTTACAAAGAATAAAATTCTTATTTTGGAAACTTTAAAAATAAAAATCTAAGCACTCATAGCCTTCATTTTATTTTGTCCAAAACATAATCACTGACTGTATTTTTGGTAAATGTTTAATTAAAGAAATATTAAAGAAAATGTTTGAAGTTTTTGAAAAATTAAAGAAATTGCTGTTGACTCTCTTTTTGAGAGAATTTTGTCTTGCCAAGAATTTGACTGATTATCGGTTCGTACTTACGCTTGCATATAAATGCGATTGCTTAAAACGGGAACAAAAACTAAATTTGATATATGACTTTGATATCAAATATTAAAATCGTAGTCCAACTTCAAATTTTGTTTCAATTATCCCTGATAAAGCCTTTCATAATGCATATTCGGTTTTCTTTACTGTATTACAAAGCACCGAACTCTTCTTTGGGAGACTTCGAAATTAAAAATCTAAGCACTAATAGCCTTTACAGCCTTGTTCAAAACATAATCACCGACTATATATTTGGTAAATGTGCACAATTTATTCTGGAGAGCAAGACATACTAATTTTATTAGAGGGGAGGCGAGAAAGTTTCTGGATGACCACTTCCCCTGGTTTCCAAGTGAAATTTCCCTTTTTTTACATTACTCTAATGTTGTCAAATATTCATTACATTAGACCATTTCAATTAGAATATAACATTTCTTGAAATTAGTAGCTTTAAAAATCAACTCATATATATACAGTTGATAAAGTCCAGCTTTCTCTCTCGTCGGGGAAAACTGGTATTTCTCTCAGGGAATTGCAAAGTTTTTTTTTTTTTAATATATAATGTGTTTTCAGCGATTTTTCAGCTCTGATTTAATGCTTTAAAATTAAAAATCTATGCATATTTTAAAAATTATCTGTAATTAAGGAGACATGTATTTCTACCTAAGTAAGAGATTGAGGATCTCGAAGATGCTAGTAAATGGCTTGTAATGATGCAACTAATTAATTTTATATAACCCTGTTTTGGAACAATAAAAAATTGTTTTGGTAAACAATTTTATTTAATGAAAACTCTAAAATTAACATATCAATTTATTCCCCGAAATTACTGGCAATTACAGATTGTTATGCATGTTAATTAAACTTTCTTAAAGAAAAATTAAACTCATCAAAATATTAAAGATAATTTTTCAAATTAAACTAAACAACTAATAATTAAGAGTAACTCATTTTGTAACAAGAAAACTGAAATTAATCTTGCCGCTTTAAAAAGTCTGCCATAAGTAGAATATGTTAAAGTCGAAAATTATGGTGAAATGTTCTAGAATACTGAGATGGCTAAACAACGAACACTATTTAGAAAATTTAATTTGCTGATTCAAATGAGATTAATTAATGACATTTAAGTGTAAATCAGGAATATCATTCATTACTTCGCTGTTAATCTAATTTTGAGGAGGAAAATCTTAACTTTTTCAGAATTATTATACAGTAAATGTCTACACATACTGAATATCTCCAACAACTCTAATTTATAACGGTAAAACTGTCTTTTACAGCATCATTTCAGTAGCTTTTCCTGTATATTTGTGATTTTCATATAAAAACAATACATAATCTACTTTGGTACTGCTTTAATTTGTTGTAAAACAAATTTCAGAACTTCGGCAAATTTAATATTGACCTCATTGTTAATTCTAAAGTTCTCTTCATCCACACAGCTCAAACAAGATAAATTTGAATATCTTCTCTTTTCTTCCTTTTTTTACTTAGATATTCTTCTTTTCAAATATATTCAGAATCTTCATTTACTTCCAATAATTTTGCTCTTGTTCCCCCTCACTTTTTCCTTTTCCTAATTCCTTTTACCTTTTAAACAGTCCTTTTTCTTAATTCTTTTCTTAAAATATTTCTTTGCGGTATTTTAAAAATATTTAATAAGAATCATAAGTAGATATTAATATATGGTAATATGGTTTGAAGACTGTGGTATTTTATAATACTGAATGGTCACTTACAAACTTCTAGGTGTAATTGTATATGTCAAGACATATTACTTTTCCAATAGAGCATAGGTTTATACCACTCTAAAGAACTGCTTGTCGGTGAATTAAGTAAAAGAAAGGGATATATCTATTAATAATAAAGATGAATATGTCTGTGTGTCTGTGTGTCGGCGTGAATTTATGTCTGCGTGTATGGGTTTTTCTTCTTATATTGGCGCTCTACAGGGAAGTTCACTTGACCTAGAAATACCAAACTTGGCATATATGTTTTTTGAGGGGGGGATTTGAATCTCTGAAAAATTTCTTACAATTTTAATTAAATAAAAAATAAACAAAGTTTTGGTTCCACCCGCTGTATTACCTGAAAATACTTGAATTTAAAAATGACATTTAAATAATCTTGAAATTGAAATAAAAACTCCTTTCAAGGAAACCATTTTTTTACCGAATAATTTTAAATAAATTTTTTAGATATATTTTAAATTTATTCTATGATAATATATTTAATTTCATAATGAGAACCTCACGCTGTTTTCATTGTTAGTTATATTTCATCTTGGCTTTTTCTATTGTTGTTGATGATGACGTGAAGACATATGATATGATAATAATGATGACGTGAAGACTTATTTTTTTTCAAGAGTAGAATTATATTTCAAGTACTCTTTTCATATAATTTTGAAATCTGTGGTATTTAAATAAAGTTTAATTTCTTTACTCGATAATGGAATATTTTAATGGTTGCTCTTTTTTAAACACTACTATGTTTTAATGTAGCATAATTGAATGTATAAAAGTATATTACTGAAAATGGCTTTCTTTATTTAGTGCATTTAATTTTTTATTGAATTTCAAAATGTTTTATTATTTTATAAGCTTCTCATAAATTACAAAAATTATAAAAATAATCGACTACACTCATGAAACTTTAATCTTGAAAGATATAACAATATATTCTTATATTTTAAATACAAATCTTTAATTTCACCAAGAAATTTTTTGAATTGATTGAAGTATAAGAACTTCCATTCCTCCATTAGATGTTTACATCTTAAATTAGATGACAGAAAATCGTGATAATGCATTGAACCATGTGCGAAATGCTGTAAAGCAAGAAAACACATTAAGAGCAAACTACAGAAAGTAGTTTGTTTCAAATTTTAACAATAATAAATCCTGGCTACCAGTTGGCTAACACTAGTGAGAAATAAGATGTATATTTTATGTTCAGAAAATTTCCCAAAGCATGATGTCATGGCTTTTTGAGCACTAACATTCGAAGTGTGATTCGAATAACAAAAAAGTTTTATTTGTTGTAATTTTTGAATGGAATATTTATTTAATATTTTTAGTATTTAAATATTTGTGTAGAAATAATTAAATAATCACTTTTATAAATATATATGCATAAATGTATTAAACGTGAACTAAAAAGTGGCAGAAACAGTATTAAATGCGAATAAATTATCGAATAAAAACTTTTGGAACGATAACGTCTAGAAATTGTCCTCGTGATTAGATATTTATACAGTATAATTGTTTAAATATCAAAGCAACTTTAAATAGAGACTGAAATACTAACCCGGAAATGCTGTTTTATGTTCTCTCAAGTTCCTATTGATAAACACCCTCTTATTTAATTTGCTAATCTGTGTTTATACATTTAATTAGTATTAAATTGACTGCATAAAGTTATTCTTTTAACTAATTATTGAGTCCCTTTATTAAGTTAAAGCATCTAGATGCATTAAATCGATATACTTGGAATGTTGTTAACCTAGACGTAAAATAATTGATTTATTTTCGAATTTAGTTAAACTAGCTTTGTAGTTGTACAATTACAAAGATATATAATTAGAATATTTTCTTTTGTCTGTTTAAAATTTTGCATCTTGTGTATTTATTTATAATTCCAGTGGTAAATGTAAATTTCATCTCTCGTTGAGACAGTAATATGCTGAAAGGAAAATTATAATGATGTCTCAATTTAGAAATATCATTATTTTTCAATTTATTGATATATTTGAATTGTAAAAATAAATTCATGTTAAAAATTTTCATATAAGAAGTAGTAAGTAATTTTGCATAGCATTTGCTATTGATAGGTATATGAAACATTATATCTCGTTCGAAATTTCTCCACTTACATCAATTTCAAATTAACGGAAAGATATCAATGCCATAATAATAGGCATATGAAATAGAACGATCGCAATAATAGTTACTACTTTGATCTTCAATGATATTTAATTAAGAGAAATTTGAACCATTTAAGTAGTTTTTTTATTTTCTCATCCAAAAAAATTCTAAGATTTTAAAGCTGTACCACCAATTACCGACGACAGAACGATTCCAAAAAGAACATTTGAGCAAAATTACATGACTGCGATCAACTTATGATAGTTGATACGTTTCAGATCGGCTGCTTACTTCAGTAACAACACATAGAAAAACAAAGTAGGATCTTTTTCTGATTTCATGGCTTTCTCTCCCTCTTTCATCATCTTAATTCTTTATATCAAAAATATGTTATGCTTTTAGAAGTTCAGTTTCAAAGCATACTCAGTGGAATACAATATTATCGTAAAATTCAATACAGTATTTAGATTAAGAATAGATTTTTCATTAATGAATTTATAATTTCGAATAAAAATTCGTGAAAAAAATTGGTTGAATAGGAGAAATTATAAGGGTATTTATGTAGTTTCTTTTAAACATCATTTTATACTGGCATGAAGTAATTTTACAGATGATTTACAATTATTATTTACATAATTGATACGAATTATTTACTTATAATTAAGCTCTGTTTTTCTTAAAGCTGTAGGAAAGTTTCCAAATGTTTTGTTTATGGTTTTTCTTTGTATTGTTTTGAATGCGTAATCTGTGACAGGAGCTGGCTGCTAAACCAGCTGCTTATGTCAAAACTGTTATTGCAAACTTCGTTCAATAACAGTTTGATTTCGATAGAATAATAATTTTATGTCACATGTTCTTTATAACTTTTCTTTTAAAATCTTATTATAAAAAGATAATTAAATTGATAATTATAAATTATTGAACGCAAGATGCTTCTTAAAGCTGAAGCAAAGATATAAATATTACTTGTTTTTCATTTTTTTACATGATATTTTGTGTAAGATTCTTATCTACTTTAATCACACTGATAAGCTGAAAGAATAACATTTATCGGAGTATCAACTTTTCTACGAACTTATCATAATTCTGAAAAGTTTCATTGAAAGATGAAAACTTGTCAAGTATATAAATTCAAAATAAATTTATTGCTGCTTTATAATGGGAAATAGCATATTTTGTTGTTGTATTTTTGGAATAATATGATGTTTTATTTCCCTTTCCACATTTAGGCAATTAAATTCTTTCCTCGTAAGAGTAAATTTAAAAAAATTTCAGAATTTTTTTTATTTAAGAGTTATATTTTCTGTCATTGTATCTCCAAAACAGCACCATTTGCTATTATGAAGAGGAGAAACTGAATTTGTTATTATGCAGAGTTATTTTTATACGAGATTTCCTTTACAAATAAAAATAGCTCTAATACATTTCAGAGCTTTGTAAATAATCCAATTCAGAGCTTCGTGATTGCAAAGTTCTGAATTGCACCAGAGCTTTACATTAACTAATTAAAATTTTAAATTATTCAATCATTTTTTTTTCTCTAAAATAGTTTTCAGCATTACATCAATGATGTTTATCAATAAAAGCATTTTTCAATAAAAATAACACAATGAGTGGATAGTAAAATATTAAATTTATGATACATGATAACAGTCATCAAACGTTCCTAAACTTCATAAATTTTTTTAAAGAATTTAATTTGAAAACTACTACTTTGAAACTTGTCCTTATAGAAGTTAAGATTAGATATTAGAAAATTACTATTATTTTCATAGAATATTTTGTGTTTTTCTTCAGTAATAAAAGACTTCAATATTTATTTATATCTCTTAAAATTAATTACAAAATACGTTAGTATGTACAATAATATATATTTTTATGTAATTCATTGTGAAGAATTGCATTGCGAGTAACAATTCTATTATAAATTTTGTTGTTTTTCTTGGTAAGAAATGTCTTCAATATTTATTTAGAGTTCTTAAAATTAATTACAGAGTACGTTATTATGTACAGTTTTATGTACATTTTATGTATTTACAATGTGATGAATTACATTGCGAGTAACTGTATTATCATCAACAACAGAGTAAAGAATGCTATTCTGTTTGTATGAACTGAATGAAAATATATGTTGCCATTGTTTCAAGTTTGTGAGTTTTATACTATATATTTTGTATGAAATATATAAGCACCATTTAAAATTATTTCAAAAATTCATTTATTCTTCTTATTACAATGTAAAATTTTACAACACTTTCACATTTAGATTTAGATGATGTTATAGGATTAAAAATTATTTTTTAATATATTAACTGTTCTATCTTTTATACAATATTAATTCCATTTAGGAAGCACGTTATTATTTTAATTAAATTTAAGAGCTAATAAACATTTGGGATGTTTATAGATTTTGCGTAGCCTTTGTATTTAATTATAACATTAATGCCTAATTTGAAGCAAACTATTTATTTTCAAAATGCAATAAACTCTGCACATCAGCAAAATAGTTAAATGATTTACTACATTCTTCAACCAAAAGTTTAGTTGTTGCTTCATGAAATTTCAGTTCATATCTGAGGGAGATTAGAACTGTTTTTCGATTACAAATCAGAATTGTTCATAAAATAGATTAGTATGAATGTCCAAATGATTTAGGAGTTGAAGTAAACGTTTTATTTGGATCAGCAAAAAAGAGTATCATAACCTATTCGAAAACTGATTTTTAAAACTGCAAATCTCTCAGTGTTTTTCCTATTTTCTCTCCTTTTTTTCTGTCTGCCTTTTCTTAAACCATTTATTATTTATTTTTTAATCATTTCACTTTAATATTCAAACAACATTTTGTGATGGAGGAATTGTTTTCTTGCATTTATATCTCGTCTGTATCTATCCTGTTTTGAAAGTAACTTTTAATTATAAACTTTTCTTAGATAATGTGGACAAGATGTGAATATTCAATCATTCGAAATCAAAATGAGGACTTATCATCAACGACAACAAATTTTCCTTTGTGAACGTTATAGCTCATTATTGACAACTTTTTAATGTTGAAAATTAAGCTATGAAACTTATGTATAAAATTTCTGGTGTCGTCTTTATATCATTACTGTTGAATCAAAATGTAGGATCACAAATTATCCAAAATATTTTATTTAAGCAACGCATTTTTTGGCTACCTACTATTTTTATCAAAATGTTATATGTAACATATATTGTCACTAGTGGTTCTAGCTTTTGCATCATAAATTTACATAGGATACTCTGCATTTTAACATAGGATATTTTGATATAATAGCGAGAATATACAGAACTATATAGTTGCCTTTTTTCTGACCGGAAGTGAACCTTGAGCGTGCGTTTGTCATGCTTGATCTGAGCGCCGTGACGGTCGGTGCTAAATGGTTTCGTAATCCACCGACACTGTTTCGTATAGAACTGGAAATCATGAAGCTCTGTTGTCTTTAAGTCCGATTAGCATTATGATTTTGTATGTCTTGGTGAAGTGGAGCAGTTAATCTATTTCACAGATTGATTTGACCATTATTTGTATTAAAAGTTACGGAAATTTTATCAAATGTTGCAAATGAAACAGACCGAATGATTTCCTTGTTATTTAGTAAATAATGCTCAAAAAGTCGGCATGATATGAAAAAAACAAAGGATTAATTAGAGCTGATTTGGAAACATTTTTTGAAAGTTTTTATATTTTTTTTATTATAAAATTCTAGGGACTCAAATGTAGCCGTATTTTTATGCTTTTATGAGTCCACATTTTTCTCAAAATCTTTAAATAATTATTATATTTATTTTTGTCTACCAAGAAGGGTATAGTGTAACATAGAAAAGCTCACCATGTCCTTGAAAATTGCTACTCAGATTTTAATTAAGGTAACAAGCAAGTTAATAAAGCAAGAATATAAATGAAACAATCATGAAAATATTGCTATGTTTTTACTGTTTATTTTTTATTTTTGTTCTATTAACATAATTCCTTCCAACTGTCTAAAGGCAATTTCTTCCTGTTTATACATAATTTATGAAGCAAATTCTTGTTTTAATCTGTTTTGTAATGTTCTATCTGTTCGATTGCTGGTAAATTAAATCCACACTTATTAGAACTAACAATTTAATCCATATATTGACAATCAAATCTCGAAATATTTTATCTTGAAAGGCTGCCAACTTTATATTCTCTTTTATATGCAACTGACATAAGATTTCTTCTGGTAATTTGGAAATTTAGTAACCTACAAATTTTATTTCAATTTGATAAAAGAATTTTTTTATGCGAGAATAAACTCCAGAAAAATTAATTTTATTTTCCCAAACCTAAAAAAAATAGAAAAATAAAATTTTAAACATATTTATTCTAAACTGTAAAAATCAGGCAAAAGATTTGTTTTATTTTTCTTTCTTTATTCTTTTAATTTTAGTGATTTATTTAGTATTTTTGAGGCTTTATGGTAGACGTTAAACGAAAAGAATAATAGATGCTTCGCGATCAGTTATAAATAATAGTTTTCTATTATTTATAAATAATGGATAACAATTGACAAATATGTGAACAATTTTTATCATAGAAATCTGTTTCATAAATTCCACAAAAGTCATTTTTTCGAAGGTTCACAATTATTAAATACCCATTTCTATTTCAACCATAAATAATGATTAACATGTAATCCAATACTGGAAACTTAAAACAATAAAAAATATTTTAAATTCAAAAACCAAATTTGTAAAAAATTCCTGTTCCATTGTTATAAATTTGCTCATCAGTTTATTAATTCTATTATTCTTATCAAAATTTCAAGTATAGGGGATACAGAAACACTTGAGTAACAACCAATTGAATTCAGTACTCCATTTTTTTATTTGGAGTGGAATGAAGAGCGATAAATATTCATATTAATTATCAGAGAATAATATTCTTTAAGATTTTTTTTAACAATTGCTATCTTTAATGATATTTCTCCTTTTGTATATACTTAAAAGAATCTGACAGGAATTTTTAAGATTTCTCGATAAAGCGTGATAGAGCAATGACGAAAATACATATTGTCGAAATCTGACATTTTCTTTGTCTGAGACATAGAGACATGGAAAACAGTAACCCATGTTTTACTTGACATTTCGACCAAGGACACCTAACATGCTAGCGCATTACACTAGACGTCAACGATCTGAAAAGAAAACCTTGTGTACTTTAGTAACCGGTTACGCAACTTGCAGATATGGCGACGATCTGAAACGAAACACCTTGGAATCTTTACCAACAGGCAATAATATCAGTAATGACATAACACTTTCTTTAGTTCATTGTATCATTGTAAAATATTTATAATCATTAAAATCCCTGTGGCATGAATCGTAAATAAAAAAAGCAAGCCCACTTAAAGTTGATATACTTCCAAAATTAATTTTGATTGTTTTTGTTTCAAAGATTTTCTTTAATAATTCAATCAACAAATAGGAAAATGCTTGTTAGCAGCTTAGCAACTGCCATGATTCCAAAACATCTTAATGTGTAAATTTCATCTTTATTGTAGTCTCATTTTAGCAGATTAAAAATGATTATTTTGAAAATTAAGTTGCAGTTTAACGGGCTAAGATAACAATAACAACAGAAATCTTTCTGTCCGTCTTTGATGCGGTATCTGAAATGTACATCATTAACATCCATTACATTCAAGTGATTTACATAACAGAAAATATAGTTGTAAATAAAGAAAGCTTTAATTATATTAGAATTTTGAATTTGAAAATAGTCGTTTCTTGGCCTGGATAAAAAAAATTTATTTCTAAAGTTTGCAGAAAAATCAAGTCCAAAAGAAATAAATATGTTCACACAAACGAGAATATTTGTATATTTCCAAGAAATGTCTTACTCTTAATAATTTGATTAGGTATCATTAAATGATAATCTGGATCGGTTGATTTCATTTATCATCTAAAGGCAATTCACTGGATGGATAATTTCAGGAAGTTTTTTTTTTGTCACTCTTACGGTGATTAGTCACTTATAAGATTGTTGAACTCAAATCATACCTAATGAAACGTATTAAATCCTTTTCCTGTGATTTGTAAAGTCATTAGAACAAAAAAGAACTATCCTTAATATTATTTATAGATTCGAGTTAATATTAATTTTCGTATGCTTTAGTGCATCAATAAAAAGTTACGTACTCCAAAATCAGAAGAACTTTAAAAAAATGCGTTTTAAACTTCCAAAATTATTTTAAATATTATTTCAGTTTTGATATTAAGCATTTAAATGCTTTTTTATTAAATATAATGAATAATTTTTTATATTTTGTATAATTTTATTCGAAATATAAAGAAAATACTTTCAAAATCTGTTCAGTATATTTAAAATTTGACCTTTTGAATAAGTGTTATTTTTTTAAAAAAATATGCAGTAATTTATTTATTATGTGATATGCTGCTCCAAGCAAAACGCTACTCCAAACGACTATTACGTTATATGCAGCAATAAAAATATTTGCCAGCTTAACTATGCATGATGTTTGTTATTATACAATATTATATTATCTAAAATGAATAAAATAAATTTTCTTATAAATCAATATTTCTCCAACCGAAAAAATAGACATTTATTTAAAATTTCCAGCAAAAATATTTAGAAGGAAACGTTTAGTTGGGACAAGTATTTTTTAATTTGAAACGTGTCGAAATGGTGGTTTTATTGTTTTGTTTCGTATGAAATAACAACTAAATGTCTGAATTGGCTTGCTTTTCAATATGGTTTTCCTTTGCGTGTTACATTTTATGTGTCCACATTCCTAATTCAAGGAAAATCCTTAAATACACTGATTATAAAACCACAAGGAAGGAAAACCAAAACAATGCAAGAGCAATCCACGCAAGAGTTCATTAAATGTCTTATAATTTATCACGGCTTTACTCAACCTAAAAATTAATTTTGATACAACAAAATGAACAGCAAATGGTTTATTGATATTCATATTGTCTTTATCCTTTGATAGACTTAATTCACTTTTTTTTTCAAAATATAATTTTAACTGAAAAGATATCGAATGAACTAAATCAAATCTGTCAAAATGCAAGAAAGGTAATTACAATTATGTTTCAATAATTTTTATCCAACGTAAACGCTTTCATGCTTTAAGTGGCTATTAGAAATCACATTTTCGAATGTTTTATCTTTCATATCCTGGAATGACGTAACATTCCTTCGAGTCGTTGACTTTTTCAGCGGAAAGCAACACAGAAAAAAGAAAAGATTATATTAATGTTAGAAAGAATGGAGTATTCATTTACGAAGGAAAGTGAGATTTAAAAAAATGCATATTGATTGAGAAGAAAATGCATCAGCCCCCCTGATTTATATTTATCAGATTTATTGTATTAAAATCACTATATCACAACTCCAAATATTTAATTTGAAATTCTGATCAGCTGAAATAAAGCGATATCAATTATCTTTACTCATGAATAAAAAAACAGCTGCTTTATAAAATAAAGGGAAAAAATCATAACAATCGCAAAATAATGCAGATGTTTGAACGATGAACTGAAAACCAGTTGTATGTTTCCAGTAACCACGTCTCAATGTGAACTTAGTTACTGTGTCTAGCAAACTGAGGCGAAGATGTGACTCATTTCAGCGTGCTTTGTCGGTACTCCGTCATGCATGCTTCAGCTCATGATCGTCACGCCAACAGGAAAGGATTATTAACATGTTTTCAGTCGAAAAGAGTTCGATTTAAATGGTTAAAGCTTATGAAAGGCAGGATGCTTCCACCTGCTTTTAGTGTTCTGGTTGGAAGAAACCAAGCTGAATGGAATGAGCGGTAGGGAATAAAACTAGTTTCCCTCTCTCTTTTATTTATTGTCATTCAGTTACAACAAATATTCGGAACATAGCCATAACACAAGCCTTTTCTTAATCTTTGTCGAACAAATTATCAATGTTCTTATCTCGAAATTAATTTGACATCAATTACATCTTTAAGTTTCAACGCAGCAGTAGTACTACAATTTTCAATATTTCTTAAACGAGAAAGTAAAATTTTAAAAAAATAATTTCTTAATTTAATACATATGTTAATTATCATTCATGACTTATCATTCAATGCATCATAGCTATTATTAACTCAATGTTATTAAGAAGCTAGATTGAGTAGACATATATTCTTTCCATGCATAATACTTGAAAAAGTGTGACTTGGGATTTTATTATGCAAACATTTTTTAGTGAGTGATATGTACAATTTTTCTGGGCATCCTTTTTGTTTTATTTTTCCCCTAAAATTTAGACTTTTTACTTTTATTACTATATTTCAACGGGATTTCTAATGGCCATGATACATTACCCAAATGATGATGCATATGTTACCTTACTTACTGACACCTATACGCATTCATTACAAAAATACTTAACTATTTTAAAACTTCAGAAGGATCCTTCTGTTTTAATAAGCTCTTATGTATATTTCATGACCCGAGTTTTCTTCTAACAGACATAAAATATCATGACAAATATAGGTATATGATTCATCGTGTGCACATTTGCATAATGCTATTTAAAATGCGCCATAAGGATAATTATCAAAACCTTATCACTAATTGATGATGAATGCTTACGAAAGACAACTTTTGGGAATCAGCTTAAACGGCTTTTCAAGACCTTATATTAGAGAGTATGTTACAAAATAGTTCAATGAGCATACACAATTTGTTTTTGAAAACTATAAGATGAATTTAACCTCTTGCGCTAGAAAGATGTGCCACTCACATTGAGATACATTTGTCACAAAATCATCAACGGCTTGTTATGCACATCAGATGGCAATTGTAATAGACGTAAACGATGTTTGTGACCTGTCGGGACTATATTCTAGGTCGTAAACTTGTTCATTTAAAAGATGTTAATTTTTTTCATGGACATTAGGTATTGGATGTTTTATGTGGTCCCGTTGCGAATTACAGTTGATTGTTTTAGTACTAGCATGTGTGAAACTTTTACCAGCACAAATGATTAGAATAAAATGCTCTTGCATTTTTTGCAATATACTTATAAATTCCTTTTCAAATTAAAAAAAAATTAACTTAAAATAAAACAAAAAATATCTTCATTTCAGAATCACCTTAAGAGTGCTTAGACCATTCCTTGTGCATGAAAAGCATTTCAAAGAATGATGCCCTTCAGGTCCTGTGCAGTCGAAAACAAAATTCTCGCAAATGGTCTTTTTTATTGCTTTTTGTCTTGTTCGAAACGGATAATTAGCATCAAGTCCTTCATAAACTAACATTTCCGCAATCTAAGCAACAAACTTAGTTTTTCCATATCATTTGACATTTAATGACCTAGCTGTGAAATATTTGGTGACCTTCATAAAATATTTCCTCTTATTTACTACAACACATGTATTCATTTTCGTAATTATAGTTTATTGCATGATTCTTACATATTGAAAATCTTTTCTTAAATATTTTAAACGAAAAATATTTTAAATTTAGAAGAGATAAAATAAGAATTTCCGAAAATGCTTGATAATAAATTTTGATAGTCTGTTATGTCTATTATATTTATTCTCGCTTTTATCAATTTTTATGGTGGAAATTTAATTTTTGATTTATGATGGAAATTTAATCTAATAAAAGAATATTTCTAAAACTGAAACTAGTTTCTGTTTCTTTTTGATTCAAATTGTATATATTTTTAGAAAGTACGCAAATAAGTTGATATTCTTTAAGTGACTTTACTGTTGAAATATATAGTGGGTAATATATAGTACATAACTGTGTTTAGCAAAATTTTGTATTAAAATAAAAATAAAAAAGAAATTCAATATTATTTCTGAATTAAAAATTGAAAATTATTGTTTCTCCACGTAATAGAATAGATATATCCTTGCCATTCTAATTTTTTCTGTTAGACTTAAGTCTCGAAATTGCTTGTAATATAATACTAGGAATGTGATACTTTTTTTTGTTACATTCTTATATACGAAATATACAAGGAGAAAACAACGCAATGTCAAAAAAAAAATTGAGTTGAAAATTTTGACGAATCTCTATGTCTGAATTTTCAGCCACTCAAGTGCAAATGCATTTTTTAAAACTTGTAGTAGATGATACTCGATATTAATACAGTTTTTCCAAATATTAATTCATTCATTAAATGTAATTCAATTTTAATACTGTAAATAGAGTTTTAGTAGTTTGTAATAAAAATTGGAAGCAACAGGCAATATCTCAATCGGTAAAATGCAAGGATTCCAGTAATTTTCATGTGAAGGTGAAGAATGCTAGTTCAATTTTTGCGAAAATCAATTATTTTTTTATAAAGTTTTGAAAATTTTTGCTTAAAGTATACGTTTTATTTAAATTATTTTCGAGAGCCAGATAGCAGCTGTGGTTTAATGGTTAGAACGAAGGTTTTTTATCAAAAAATAAAATTGAAGACATTTTAAGCTTTAGGTTCAATTCCGATTCCTCTCCTTAAAAAAATACTGGTCCGTCTAGTACCTTCATGGGTGTGACTTATCTGGAGTAAATTATTTAGATAGATTAATTTAATAGTAGATTAATAATTAAACAGTTTAATTTAATAGCAGATTTGGATTTTTAATTAGATTTTACTAGTTAATTTCTAGTATTTCTATAAAACTAATTAAAATGCCTTTTGATCGTTTCTATAAAATTACGTGTAATTGAAGTCATATTTCATCTAGAATATTCAATTAAATCTTTATTGACTTTTTATTATATTTTTATGATTAAATTTAGTAATTACTTATAAAAACAAGTGCCTTTTTTTGAAACTAAATTACAACTTTTAGATAAAAATTCTGTGAAGCATAAATGAAATTTTGGAAACTATTGAGATAAAATCCTTCTCTGTTTTTTGATTCTGTGGTATTCTAGGCTACATTGCATTATCTTGTAAAAAATATACTGAAACACTCATTCGCTACTGCAATTCCCGTGATAAATGACGCATCGTTACATTTGATAGCCGTCAGAGGATTAGCGTTGCTCCAAACGAATAGAGAAGCCTACCTCATTAAATAAATACAACTCCAAATACAACAAGTTTGAATCATTATGTCACGTTTCTTGGTAAAGCAGATATTGCCCAGCGTATTTTTCCTGCTCAGCTGACAGTGTGCGCACATGACTGCTGTTAAGATGCATTATCATAATCTGAAATATAATATTATTTTTTAACCTTTAAGAGTGTTGAAAATTATATAGCAGAATAACTTAAATGGAATAAACAAAAAGATTCATTATGATTTTGAGATGCTATTAAAAATCTGTCATAGGCAGATCAGTAACATTAAGTGTGTTAAATTTTCTATTTTTAGGATAAGTTATATCTTTTTATCATTTTATTTATTAAATATCTTAAACAAGTTTATTTAGCAGTCAGGAATTCTGTTTCCGTCTGTTTAGTAAAACCCTACACACCAAAACTAGATTCAGTTACTATTGAGTTAAATCGTTATAATTGCTTTTGCTATTTGATTTGATTAATTTAAACCAAAATTACTCCAAAATACATTCTGTATATCTAACAGTAAATATTTCAAAATTTAGAAGATCTATACATGGTAATTTTTTATTGGTAATTTAATAAATTTATTATTTGAACTTAGACTCAACTCGAATTCTTCTTATTTTTTTTAAATTTTAGTTGATAATAACTCATTAAATAATATTAACTAATATTTATATTATTTCATGCTATAAATATTAAGTAAAAAAATATATTATTGTATGTTATAAATACTAGTTAATAATATACTAATAAGTTGAGTTCAAAACATCTATTCTCAAATTAGTTTTGAAATCTTTTTTATAAACATCATTTATAGCGTGTTCATTAAAGTTACTACCGATGTAAAATTAAACGTTAGAAATTATTTTTACTTGCACGATTATCTTATGAAAAAGTATTTTATCACTTTTATAATGCTCGCACCACAAAGTCAAATATCCAAGATGCACTTTTTGGGAGATTATAAATGTAAATTTACAGTAATGTAAATAAATATTCTAAAAGCTTAACTTTAGCGAAAGGAAATAAAACAAAAGACCGACAGCGGAAATGTTTCTTTTTTTCTTTCTGTTCTGAAAAATACTTCGCATCATTTTTCATATGCCTTTGAAAAAACGTTGTTTTTCTATAAAGATATTAAATGAAGACAAGATAATCTTTAGAAAGTCATTGAAGTAAGCAAAATGCATTTGTTTTTGCAATCGTTGACTGGTCATATATATCTTTATATATGCTTAATTCTAAATTCTACGGGGATTACTTTTTCAACAAAATAGCAAATCCCTTCTTCCTCTTTTATTCCTCAAAAACTGAATATAATCAGTGTAAAATGATTAATATAGTTAGTGGAAGAACTTTAAGCAATTTATAATTAAAATTTTTGTAATTTATACGTATTACTAGTTTAAACTAATTACACAAATAAAGATATATAAAATTACAAAGTAACTAGATTTATTTAGAACGTTAATATATTAATAACATGATTAAAAACTATATATTATAAAAATGATAAATAACTTCCTCCCTGACACAACATTTAGAAATTAAGTCTATTTTACCTAACTACATAATAATCATAAAGAATTACTCCTGCATTACTTTGGTTTTTGGTGAGAAATGAATTACCAAGCTACCGCCACAAATAGTATCAGATACTGTGGCCGATACATTAGATGTCAAAACATTTGAGGTGTCCCCCATTGGTATACACATTAACGATACTATATGATAAGTTTTACTGCAAATTTTGGTATTTCGCTAGTTAATTATTTTTCAAAAATATTATATACTTTACAATTAACTATTATCAATGTCAATTCATGATGACACTATTCAGAAATGTATGTAGCTAGTAGAAGCCAATTAAAGGTAATTTAAAGGTCATAGAAAAAGATTTATGAATCAAGAAACTTTCTATGAAATGTAGTTTTACCACACAGACTGCTGTACACTTTTGTTAAAATCAAATTCTATTGTCCTAATCATTTACTTTCAAATACTTTTGAATAAAATTCAGAGCTAATTAACAGGATATAATCATTCACCAACATTCTGTCATTGATTGAAGTTTTAAATTCTAAGTTGACAAATGATCAATGTGACATAAATTTTCTTTAATTCTGTGCAATTCTTTTTCAGGTTCTGCAAGCTCCTCTAAGGAAAGAGGAGAAGGCATTTCCTGTAGGCAACGTTACAAAATTCTAGGTACCGAACTCCAGATGGGTGACATGAGCACCGAAGGATATGATGACATGCCTCCTCATACAGCCTCTGTCTACCGAACTGATGGGGAGCCAGTTCTCTTCAAGAAAATTCAGCAAGGATTTCTTAAACGTACAAGGAAATCCACCGGTGACTCCAGCCGCCATAACATGATGGGCTATGATTCCAATGAGGGAGATATCCTAAAATCCATCATTTTACATTTAATTAAGTATCCAAGGAGGTTGAATCGAGCTGAAGCCAAATCAGAGAATTACAACCTGCGTGCGAATTATATCCCTCGTCTTGGAAGGAAAAGGAGCTATCCAGGAAGAAAATGAAAATTGCAAAATTTTGTGAAATTTCCTTTTATGTGGTTTTGAAATTATTCCGAATAAGATTTAAAAAAACTCCAATCGATATTTTTTGTAGAATACTTAGGCTTAGATCAGTTTTGAACTTTAAATTTCTTATTTATTTCATGATTATTTTTTGGAATGCTTGTGAATGTTTCAAACGCTTATTCATTTATGCTCTTGAATGGATATATGTAGAATATTACTTGAGCCAGACATTTACACCTGCTTAATCTGTGGTTTACAAACTGCTGTCATGAATTTTTATTTATTTATATTTGTTTTAAAAGCTTATCTGCAAATAAAAGTTCAAAATATGAAGGATTGCATCAAATTTGTCTTCAGTAACTTTTTACATAAATATACATAACAGAAATATTCATTGAAATCACTATTTCAGTCAGCAAATATGACAGAACTAAATGGACCCCAATCATATTTTGAAAAGAAATCTTACAGTTAGATTGTAACCATTTCATCCTTTAAAAATAATTTTTTTAAAAAATAAAAAATACCTATTCTATTTCATTTTACTGAAATTTTAAATTTAATAATAAATTTTTATTTTTATATAAACAAAATATTTTATGTAAAATAAGGTACCAAATGTAATAAATTAAAAATGAGGAATTAATTTACATTCCCGCTTTCAATAAAACAGAACTAAGGTTTTTTAACACAAAATAACAGGAACCGTTATTAGAATGAAAAAAAAAATCAACATCTTATTACATATTTCAAGTTGAAACTTATCAATTATGATGATCATTATATGGTTCAAATAATTGTATGCAGAAAAACCACCTTTAAAAAACATGCCATGATATTTAAGATTCCAAAATAAAAATTTCTAATAAATTAAAAGAGAATTTGAATAAGAAATATTCTTATTTAAAAAAATAAAACCGTTATTATAAAATACTTGAACAATTAAATAATATATAATCTAAACGAATTGGAATTCTTAAACAATTTAGAATTTTAAATTATTATGCGATAGAAAACTCCAGGAGAAAGAACAAATTCGCCATTAATTTTATTCTCTGCATTTATACCTTGATTTTTTATTTAAACCATAAGTATTTTTGGTTTTTATAAGTAGTTTATTTCTCTGGTGTTTGATACTGAATTAGCAGTTGAAGGAAATTTAGTTTATCTTAAAGAGACGAAGAAATTATTACAAGAATAAAGACAGCACGTATCAGTCATATATTGTCCTTTATTGGACATTAGGTAAAAGAACATTCAAGGATATGAGACAACTTGCATAAACATTGATCACTTGTGCAGAGCAAGATGTAAAACAGAGAAATAATAATATGCTTCAAATCAGATGATTTAACCAAATCTGGGTGTGAAAGAGCTTCCGGCATTCAGAACGATTCGATTGGGACCTTCAGATCGTCCCAAACGAGGAGTAAAAGCACTTCCAGCATTGACTTGTATTCTGTTTGGACTCTCCGATCTTCCTAATCGTGGGGTAAAACCATTTCCGGCATTAAGACGAATTCGATTAACGCCTTCAGATCTTCCGAGTCTTGGGGTAAATGCGCTTCCTGCATTCCACTGGATCCTGGTGGAACCTTCAGATCTGCCTAATCTTGGGGTAAATGCAGAACCAGCATTTAGGTTAATGACATGTGCTTTGCCACTCATCGGAAAATCATTATCCCGTGATTTTTCACTGGATCGTTTCTTTCCGAGTCTCGGAGTGAATGAAGATGGTAAATGGATTGTTTTGATGTTGTTTCGACCTTCCCGTGACATTGAAGGTAGAACTACCATATCATTTTCCTGATGCTCAGCGGAATTATCAATCAGATTTTCTTCTTCATCTACTGACCTCTTCTTACGGTTCGCATTGGATTCAAATGGAGTTTGAGATGCGCTTTCTTTCTTTAATGAGAAATCTTTCCAATCTTCTGAGGACATCGAACTCGAAAAATCGGGATAATAAGCGAAATCGGATCTTTTATCGAAAGGTTGTTGAGGCTTGTCGAATTCATAAAAGGGTACTGATTCCCTTTCTTCTACATTGTCAGGACAAGATCGTATTTCATAGAAATAAGGAAGATCAGGATAACCTGAAAAAAAGCCAAGAAAAATAATAAATAAGGCTCATATTAATACTTTGATATCTCCTCCTCCCCAAAAAAAGAAACTATGAAGATTAGTGCATACATGTTTTAATGAATAAGATTGAAAGAACACACCGTTTCATTAATTTGAATATAATATATTATCAGAAAATTTAATGTTTTGACTATAAAACCGTTATTTATTATTGTAAAAAAATAAATATCACATGAAATCCATAACTTTACTCAAAACTATACATTAAATTGAAGTAGTTCTCAAGAAGAGGCAGCTATTAAAAGTATGTTTTGTTAAATTAACACATGAATTATTATTTTAAGATTTGAAACTCGAGAACTTTTAAAGCTTTAAATCTTATTTATGAATTTATTCAAAAGCATGGAAAAAGTCTTTCCAAAAACGAGCAAAGTAGAAATAAAGGTTTCTATTGATTCAGCCGATCTTTTTAAAAAAATAAGATAGATGTACTGTACATATCACTTTCAAATAACGAAAAATATTTTTTTAAAGATATTTTTGAAGAGATTATGTGGCTAATAGAAATTGAAATATTTTTCTACCATATTTATTCTGTGCTATCTTTAAATTTAGTGTACGCATTCTTTCTAGCTTAAAAAGAAAATACGACAAACAAATGTATGAAATTATCACGATGCATTATTACATTATTGTATAAGTGCTGTAAAGAAACTGGTTTGAGTTAAATATTTAAGTGACATTATATATATAAAAGAAGTATGAAAAATTCTTTTATAACCCGTTAACGTCTAAATTGACTTAAAATACATATTTCAAGTAATTTAAAACTTACGTTTTTTTTAAATCATAAAAAATTAAGGTAAAGTGAAAGTAAAATAAAATTAAAAAAATATACACATTTTTATTTTTATTTTTTCAAAGACTATTTTATGGAACTGCAAAAAATCATTGTAAAAACCTTTTGAAGATAACTATAAAAATATATTAAAAATATTGAAAATCTAAAAAGATACAGAATACGTTTGATTTTTAAAAATTATTTTGAAAACAAATCAAAGACTAAAGATAAATAAAAAAGACTAAATTTTGGTTACCAAATCTGGTGACTGAATAGTACAAACCGATTAAAAATTATTGGAAAATGGTATTGGTATTTTAAACAAAGAAAGAAAAAACAATAAAATTCGTATAATTTTGACAGGGAAATGAAATGTAATTTTCTTTTAAGTAGCACGCTGAGAATAAATGGTTTAAAATTCTAAATAAATTGACTAACTCTTCAATAATGGTGAAGACTAGGAACTCAGAATAGACTTTTGAAATAAAATCTCTTGTTAAATCAGATTCAAAATTTCAAAGAAATGCGATAATTGTTTTCTGACTCTCACTTTTACTTTCGAAGAAATTTTCATAGAATACACAGAATATTCTTTTATTTGAATGCTTATTATGAAATAGAAGATCTTTATGCTCTAATTTTTAACTAATTCGATAAGCACTATATAAAAATAAGTAAACCTTTTTTTGCTTGTCTTAGTAAATTAAATAATGAACTAAGTTCAAAATTTAATTTCACTTAGTATCATGACATTATTAATGTAAGGAAAAATACGAAAAAAATTCCGCTGGGAAGCATAAATTATATTTCATTTATTTATAAAAGAACAAAAGCAGCTTAACATAGTTTTCTTTATATAAAAATTACTTTTTTTCTTATAATAAACCGTTTGTCAGAGCAAAAATCGGGAAAATTTCATGTATTATCCGTATAGACATTATTTAACTGTACCTCCTAATAATAAATATTATAAAAAATAAATATTTAAATTTTAATTTAAATTTCTTAACATTCATGCAATTTTAATTTTGTATATTGGTAGCTTTAGACCTTTTGTGGTCCTAGGCAATAAACATTATGTTTTTATAAACTGGCCAATTTAATTACACGTTTTCTAAATTAAAACGCCAATGATTTATATCAGTTTAATTTTCGATTTTAGCAATTCTGTGAAAGCTTACATGTCTGAGTTATAATATTAATTTACTATAACTTATGCATACGTTGCATTCACATTTGTGAGGGGTTAAAACTTAGCTGATGCTTGGAGTTTATGATTACTGTAATAAATAAAGTAACGTACATAAGGAATCTGCTGATTTATATTCGATAGTGTTAGTATCCTCCTAATATTTTACAATTCAAAGAACTTTAGTCTTTCCTTATGTATCTATCGGGCAACTAGGCAAATAATATGTTGCCTAGTTGCCAAATCGTCGGTTGCTTAGTTGCCAATGTCTTGCCGATCTGCCAGTTACCGTAGTTGGAAATACGACACTGTTTCTGAAAATCAATGTAAAGAAAATACGCGTGGATTCTAAAAGCTCTAAAAAACGAAATACTAAATATATTAATAATGGAGGTAATATTTTCATAAATGTTTATTCTCAAGTCAGAACACTTCTGAAAATGTCAATATTTTCATTTTTAAGAGACAGATTCTGAAAAGAATTCTGTGTGCCTCTTTCTGAAAATACTTTTATCTTCATTCTCAGTCAGAGGCATTTATTAGGAAATAGAATTCATATCTATCTTTATTTATTTACTTTAGCGAAATTCCGAATTCTGATTTGTTGATATGATCTAGTGGTGAAGGAACAGTCTGTGCTAATTTTAAACATTGTCATGCTGCTAAATGCATTTCAGTTATTAATGAAATTATATTAATCAACGATGGCCTCATGACTTAAGCAATTTTAAATACACGAATACCAACTTACATTCATATTAATTTGCAGATTAGCAAATGCTAAAAGAATTTAGCAGGTTTGTTTTAATTTGCAGATAATTATATTGTTAGATTTCAGTAGCAAACAACGTGAAATTTAATATTTGCATTAACTTTTTATTTAAACTCCACACATATTTAATCAATGTATTTAACGAATCATTTTTAATTGTAAAAGAAATTTAATAAAATTGGAAGGCCTAAGTTACTTCACACAATTGAATGCTTATAGTTTTGCGAAATCAGAAAATAATATACAATGTGTTAGAACGCTTAGTTTATAGGATAGTCAAATTTAAATAAAAATTAATGGGAGAAGATGTAAGTTTTCTGTGAATTTTTGTTTCATTCCAATGTGCTACTATTATAAAAGAAAATGCGATTTCAGATTCACTATACAAACACCAACAGAATATGGACCAGCTTTGTACATTAATATTTAACAGTACTAATTAAAATTTCATCACTTATATAATAAATTTTCAATATTAAACAGTTTAAAAATTCGCCTATTTAAAATTAAGGGGGTTATATTGGCTATATATATTTTTATATATCACTAATTTCTTTCATCTTGTCAACGTAAGTTATCAGTGAAGAAATTTCTCTGATAAATAAGAATTGAATCGTTTCTTAAAACAATACTTGACTTTAATGTAAAGAAATCCTTCCAGAGAAATTTAATTTAAATATCAGAAGTTTGTTTTCTAATAAATTGATATTACAACTGATTTTGTACATTCATAATTTTTAAGACGAAGTGCTATTTTTAGGGCTGATGGCTTTATAAATATCTACTGAATTAATATTTTTGTACATTAACTGTATGCAGTTAAAAACTAATGTAATTAATTATCTTTTCAGATTTTGAAAGTCACAGTATATTATAATTATTAGCTTTATACAGATTTCATAAATTAAATTTTTATTATCACAGCTAAGTATAATTATGGTATAATTATTATCACGGTATAATTATTAGATTTATAGAGATTTCATAAATTAAATTTAGATTATCACGGTCAAGATGCTCAATACATATATTTATAAACATATACTTTTCTTAAAGTAAAAATCTCTTTTTCTTTTTAGATTTATTTTTTTGCTGTTGAATTTCAAATGTAATAAATATTTTTCAATTTTTGTTCATCATAGGAGCATCTTCATAATGTTATAAAGCAAAAAACGTTCTAAAAATCTCAAAAATCTCTTTTCTAGCATAGTTTTATTTAATTCTTCTCTAAGTGATAAATTAGAAATTATTATATTTATTATTTCTTTTATACAGTTATTTCATTAAAAGCAGTCTCATGTAAAAAGCATTTACCATAAAAATTTTAAAGTTTTTTACTATACACATGTATATACATGGAATACTGAAAATAAAAACAATTCTATTGGAATCCAAAACGGTGGAATTTTAAATTTTAATTACTTATTGAATATCAATGGTGTTTGCAAGGCATTTTGCCTTGAAAGAAGAATGAATCTTACTCATAAAAAACTTACCATGACTTGCAATAACAATACATAGGAATAAGAAGAGATGAAGAAATGCTGCCTCTCCCATGTTGCTCTGGACTTCTATGAAGCTTGCAGTTGGCTTGCTTCGAATGTTGGAACTGAAAACCGATGGCACATATATATACTGCCCATAGTTTATGCTCGGGGGTGGAACTATACATCCGTTTCTATGGTACCAGTATTATGTTCGGACAGACTTACAGAAACACATCTTCCGTTCTGCATTACTTTGCTAAAAGTAGATTGATTCCAAATCTAGGATTGTATTGTCTCTGACAGTGATAGGGCGAATGAGATTACTGCTGTCTTTGAGGCTTTCAGGCAGGGAATGATAAACATCCTAGGAATTGGACGAATTTTATTTAAAATAAGTCCCAAGAATTGATAAAAATTGCTTTTGAGGTATTTACTATGTCCTGGAAGTTAAGACTTTTGCTTTGTTTTCATCTTAAGGAGTCACAGAACTGTTTACTTTCCTTATTCAAAACAACTTAATTCATTTGAAATGACATATGTTATTTTCAAAAATAAAAGAAAATTCAATTTCAGAATCCAAATCGATATTTTAAGGCATACGCAATTCTTTAAAAGAAACAGAAGTAAGGTCAATCATTCTCTTGTCAAACTGTCTATCAAGTGTTCTTGCCAGCGAAATTTTGCATTTCATAGCAGTTTTTATTCCTTAGATGATAAGAATTTTTAAAGCTGGATTTTTTTAAAAATAAAAAATTTAACAATAAGCAATTACAGAAAATGTCTTTTTTGAAATTTGGAATTTCATCGTGTTTTCTGGAAATTCCTAAATGGTTACCTGTCTTCTATACTAAAAAATGAAATGTCATTAATGTCAAACCTCAGATTAGGTATAATATTACCATTAAATACTATTTTCGACTTAAAAAGATTACCCATCATTACTTCGAAACTTTTAATGCCTCACACAAAATTAGATTTATGAAATTGTATTATTTAGTCCATTCGCATACCACATAGTGAGACTAAGATATGAGCAAAATGTTATTCTTAATACACAGAGCTAGACACCTTATTGAAATGGAAAGCTTATTTTATTTAAAATCAGAATGAGAGCAATCAATTTATTCTATGGTAAAAAGCAACAAATAAAAATTCAAAATTTTACAATCATATTTTTTGATTTGAGATGAACTCATATAAATCTCAATGTTTCATATATTCAATATAGCTTTGAAATTTACATTTCTGTTCACATTTATTTAATGCATATTGTTAAGTTGAATTTTTCCAACGATGTGAAAAAAATCACTCCTCAAAATTCTTTTGGAAAAATATTTAGGTGCAAAGTAGTAGTTTTGAGTTTAATTTATAATTCTGTTACATTTTACAAGAAATTAAAATAGATATATTAACTGACATGCAAATATATTATTCCTAGGAATTGAACTTTTAATACTATTTTATTGTAACATTAAAGAAGAAATCGATGCATGTGAAGATGCAATCACATAATAAAAATAATTGTTCAGGTTATTATACAGCATTGAAGAAAAATATATTAATAACAAAGGAATTAAGGCATATCAAGAATCATCTACATAATAAAAATAACTACCCAAGCCAATGGACAATTTTAGTGCAAGCCAATGTGCAGATATTGAAAAAAAGTTTAACTGAAATTTTTTTCGAATAAATATATTGGAGCAAAATATTAATTTTGAATTTAATTTTCAATTATGTTACTTTTTATAAGCAAACATAATAGACATATTCGCTAAGATGCCAAATAGATTATCCCAGAAACGGAGTTTCTAATTCCATGTTCTGTATCAAAAACAAAGAAACTGATGCATATCAAGACAAATTAATATGATAAAAATAACTATACAGTTAATGCATATCAAGACACATTAATATGATAAAAATAACTATACAGTTATTGAAAAAATTTAAATCGAAATTTTTTTTGAAGAAATGTTTGGATGAAAAATATTAATTTGAAGTTAATTTATTATTATGTTACATTTTATAAGCAAACATAATAGACATAATCACTGAGATAAAAGAAGGTCAACATTTAATTTTATTTTCTGAATAGATAATAGAGGAATAGATCCACGTAAAACACATTTATATGATAAAAGTAATTTTCAGGCCACTGTATTGGTAATGATAAAAATATTTCCTTAACAAAGAAGTCGGAGCACATCAAAAAGCTTTAAAATAATGTAAATAACTGTGCAGACTAATGTGCAGTTGCTGAAAAAATTAAATTGAAATTATTTTGGAAGAAATATTTAAATATTAATTCTGTGTTTAATCTCCTTTATTAATTTTTACAGGCAATTTTTATTTTTGTAATAAATATCAAACATTTTGAGAAAAGTACCATAAATGAATTAATTACTGCTGTCGAAATCAGAATGCATTAAGAAAAAAAGGTCATGTATTCCTTATCATTAAAAAATCTTAGATTTGATTTAAATAACTATATAATATAGTTCAACATCACTGTATACTATAAAATAAAAATATAACTTTAAAGAAAACTAGAAAACATTAAAAAATTATAATAGGAGGTATATTCGTTGAGCTATTAAATAAATCATCCATAGAAATTAAATTGCTGTTTCCCTTTGCTATAACAAAAGAATCGATGCATGTGAAGACATAATCTCATGATAAAGATAATAGCACAGGAAATGCAAAAGCGTATTTTCTATTTTCTTGAAATTTTCGTCTGAAAATTGTGCAATGGATTAAAAATTAATATTCTATCGTTGAATTCGAGTTGCATCATTCGGCCATGAATTAACTGTGATATTGCGATTTCTGATGACGAAATAGAAAACTAATAATTTACTTTAAATGAATTCTAAAGCTTTCTAAATTTTCTTGTTCTTTGAAATAATAACTTTTCCGACAGTAATTATGTTCAGAATAACAGAACTTTACTATTAGAAATTAAGTTTTATTCTTAAATTCATTTCTAGTTACCAGCAAGACAACAGTTTTTTAAATGAAAATATATCTTTAATTAAATATTCCTCAGATATATAATTGTTAAAAAAATATTTTCTTTCAGTGTATGATATTTTTTAAAAACCTCCATGAATATGATTAAAATGTTTATATTCGTATTTATCACAAATGCTGAAATTATTTTTGTGACATCTGAAATTTTTTCTCTGAAATAGTAATATATCTCTTAACAAACAGCAAATGGTATGAACACCTGCGTTAAACCCGTGAGTTTTCATTTTCCCGCTCAATAGCTTTTTTATAAACAGAAGAGATTCAGCTGTTCAAGCTTCCGAGTTATTATACTCATAAATGATGATATATTACTCATTCGAAGAGAAATTGTTTTGGAAATTTATTGTTTATGCATAAAGCTGTGTTGATAACGTAATAATAACAAAACGATTGTGTCACACTTGACAAGTAATTCTTCCTGTGAACCGACACTATGATGTCACATAAGGTGTGACAGCTGTTTTCAGAATACAAGATTTGATTCAGCATACTGATAAATATAAAAAAGTACTTTTTATTTGGGAATTAATGAAGCGGTGTTAGAAAGAATTGTACTAATTCTCGTGTGATTGAGATTAGTATATGCTAAGTTCTGAATATATTTATTCATTAAAAAATTCATGAAGCTTCTTTAACTAGCAGTTTTATATATTATTCTGACTTTTATAACATTTTTCAAGCTCTTGAAAAGTTTGTATTATAGAATCCTTAAGGCAGTTAACATTTCATTTTCTGTAGAAATAAAATAGACTTCGATCATTTTTCACTGAAATTGTAATTGAAATTAGCAGTTTTTAGCTTCTTTAATGTATAGAGAAAAATTTTATGTAATTGAAGCTGTTATACTATGCTATATGTAGTTTCTTACTGAACAGCGTGAAAAAATCTAGCAAAGTCAAACTTTTTCATACAATTGTCTTTTTTAAACGGTATCAGGCAAAGGCATTTTTAAGACAAAACAAAGCTTTATTTTAATTTGAGAATTATAAAAAAATTAAAAATGGCATATCTCTATTTAATATATACTTTATATTTCTATCTTAATTTCTGAAAACTTCATTTTTTATATTCTGGTTTTATAAAAGTAATTAATATGTACATATTTGGAAAAAGAATTGATGGAATCGTATTTATTTACTGTAAATTTTAACTAACTTAAATAAAAAATTTCTATTTTTAGTTAAACCACTTATAATTTTAAATCTATTTAATTAGAAAAATAAAAACTGAAATATAATCTGGACATCATATAAAACAATTTATAAACCTCATTATTAGTAACTACCCGTATACAAACATTTTATATCTGGAATAATATTTGAATGAAAAAGAAATTTTAACTTAAAATGGAATCTTTACAGGCTATTTTTAAATCTTCCAAAGCTATTTCACTTTCTAATTTCTAATAAATCCTTTTTTAAATCATAACCCGGATGTAATCATGCTCACTAAAAGTAAAGAAGTTAAGTAAGAAAGTCAGTTTCCGGTTGCTTTTAAAATTATCCATTACTAGCGAGAACATTTTTTCGAAGTCTTTAAGCTTCAGTTTCTGTAAATGTTTTGTATCTAAAATGTTTGCATTAAATTAATGATAAACCATTTGAGGGTCCCTAAATAGCCAAAGGAAAAAACCGCATGTTGTTACGTGACGTTATACGTGTGTACCTTAGAGAAACAGAAAAATCCGCATAATCAAAAAGTTATTTTGTAGATTTTTTATACTTGTAATATCACTTACCATTTGGATTTAAATTCAATTCCTGTGTTACTTTTTCATTTAATAATATGGCGATTCAAGCTTTTAGAGACACATAGAAAATTTGTGAGAGAACTTATTCTGAGAGGGGGAAATACAGCACTATAAAATAACAAGAAATCGGGGTTTTTTTGTATATTGAAATAAAATTATCAATTATAATTACAACACTGATGTATGGGTTAGTCTTAAGAAAGCATATTATAATTATGTATTTTTGCTGACTTCCACAAAACCATACCTTTAGATTGAATTATTTCATATCTGTATCCAAATTACACTGTTACTAAGTTACACTTCTAAAAATAAGTTATTACCTTTGATCTTTCAAATAATGATGAAATTACAAATGTTTTTTTATGCGTAACCAGTTACGTTAGACAAATTTTCATAACAAGGTTAACCTTTTTTCCCTTTCGATGTCTATTCCTTTGAAGCTAATTTTGGAAGAATGTAGTATTTCTAATGATCCATAAATCAGTAGCTATTATCTTATATTTATATTAAAATGATTCTTGAAAGAATCAAAAAACGAGCACCAAATGTGGAATAAAATTTGACGTTATTTCTCACCTTGAAAACTATTTTTATGCTTAGAGAAGAAACTGAGTCTAGTAACAAGTTGAAGAGAATGTGGATTGTGGTTTAGTCAGTATGTTCTAGTAAAACTTCAATTTTTACTGATTTATTGCATACTTTTTATAATTTCAAAATATATTTAAAACTCCTATATGTTACAGATAAGAAGCATAGCCCTAAAATCAGACAAAATCATTTATGTCTTTAGTCGTTTTTGATTAAGAAGTCAGACGAATATTTCAGTTTAATGATAACATTACATTCCTTTCTGTATAAAATATAGATGTAATATTTAGTTTAATTTCAAATAAAAAAATTAAAAAGTTCAGTAATAATATAGAAGAAATATCTGTTAAAATTCTGTGGCAAGACATTTAATTTGCAGAGAAAATTGAAATTTTCAGCTGTATTTGCAAACCTTTAAAGTAATTTCTCATGGTTATTGTTTAATTAGGCTATAATTTTATTTTTTGTTACTTATTTCCTCTCCTAGATTCAAAAATATAATTAAAATATTATTATTATATTAGATTACTGTTTTAATTTATTCAATGCATTTTTAATTTTAAATTATTCTTTAAAAAACCATTTTGTTTGCATTTTCAGTTTTTTTTTATTTTAAATTAAAACAGAATTAAATAGCTTTCTTACTTTTAACTTAAATATACTACCACATTAATTAAAAAAAGATTTTAAAAAATATTGTTATAATTTGTTGATTTTAAACTGAACACTGATAATAATTTAAAAAAAACAATAAAATTAAGTAAAGGAAATTGAAGTTTATTGTATTTTAATCTATCGAAATTTTAATTAGATTTAAGACTATAGTCAAAACACGTTTCGTATTTTGTTAAATATTGAAATGTAAATTAAATTTTAAACTGAAAATGAATCAACATGTTTTTAAGAAAAGGTCAAGCTGTATTTTTAATTCTTTCTTTTAACTTTTAGCATTTTTACGGCAACTGCATAATTATGGATATATATTGAAAAGAAGTTTAAAAAAATATTTTAAAATTAAGCTGAATTCTAAGTTTTTATTAATAAAAATGTTAGTTAATAATATTCTGAATATTTAATAAATTTTTTTTCACACATAAAAAAAACTGCCCTTTATCAAGTGAAAAGTACAGAAAGTAGATAATTTAGAATTACGTTATGAAAAATAAAAATATTTCAACTGATGCAACTACACATCTATTTAATACATTCGAATAGGCATTATTTATCTGAAAAGAACGGTTTCATAGAAAACTAGCGTAACAGCAATTTCATTGTCTAAATGGTTACACCATACAGAAATCAAATGATAAATATGATGAAAGATAAATTGCACAATTATTTACTCTCCTCTACATTTATTATCTTCTTGGAAAAATAAAGACAGTGATACTAGAAAAAGGAAGTAGACGGATGGACTGAAATAATTTCTTTATTTTCAAAAACAAGAACAAAAATAAAAAATCATAGATAAATGATAACAGCTCAAAGCACTGAAGTCGTCATCATTTCTGACTAGATGCTGGGTTTTGTATGTACATTGCACTGTTGGAGGGTTTTTAGATAACGGCAGAAAGTTTTCGCTCGCACATTTTGTTGTGACATGTTAAAGATAGAGCCACGATATAAGAACAGCACAAAAAATCGAGCTGGATTTCTTACTGACGTGTAGATATAAATTCACTTCATACATAAAATTGTTAAAAACTTTCCAAAGATGTTGTGTGTTCACACAACTAGGTAAAGGTATTTTTCAAAGGAAATTTTAAAATTAAACCCATTCCCAAGGAGAGAGAGAGAGAGAGTCACAGCTAACTAATCTCTGAAAATCTAACGGGATAAGAAAAGACTTAACTTCCTCAGATAAGCACTGCGTCAGAAAAGAGTCTAATGGCTCTCTGCCTAATGTCCTGTAGCAATGCGAGAAGAAAAAGCTTGTAAAACACGATCTGGAGCGCAGGTTAACAACTGAAAAACACTCGCCGGGGATTTGGTTCGTCAGGAGAGCAATTCCGAAGATCAGAACAAGTTTCCTGTTCCAAACCCATTAGCATTAGAGATACTGATTTGTATAAAAATAATAAAACTTTATTCTTCACTACAATGCTGTCTAAATTCTCAGTAGGGATTTTATATGGCACGAGTCTAGGAAAACAAAGTCTTTTATCTTATTGGGAAATTTAACCTCGAGGTATGAATGCGGCTCTTGTTGACTGTAAATTTTGATTCCCCACCTCCTTGGAAGGGACGATGAAAAGTTAAACTTCTCAGAAATGAAATCTTTATTAGGGTGATATTATGGCACATATTTACTGTGTAGGAAGGGGCAAATTCACAAATTTGCCCTTTACTACTTGCCGATTCTTTTTTTGGATATTTCCAGGTCATGTTCAATCATGACGCTCAATTTCACCTATATGACTACATTTGGTTATTGCTCTCCAGAGTCCTTGTTGATTATGACCGGGAGATTGAAAAACAGTTTATATTGATTTATATGACTGTACAGATCTACATGAGAATGGTTGAAATGGGATATCAAAGGTCGGGAATGAGTTGCAAATGGAGCGGGAGTCATTCTCTTAGTAGAATCTCTGACCCAGACCTATAAAAGAATAATAAATATGTTATAAAATAAGTGAGCTACTAAGCAATTTTTAAAATAAACTATGGGAAAAGAAAGTAACATTATTTTTTTTACTAATTGAATTTTCATTATTTATTACCGAGTTAGAAACCATTTCAAAAAGAATAAAGTGGGATTTTAATCTTCATGTTTTCTCAATTCAAGTTATATTTAAAAAATATATTAATCTAACTCCACTTTTCTTCTTAATTATTGAACTGATTAGTTCATTAACACCTATGATAGAAATCCTTCTCAAGTATGGTTGATAGAGCTAATTAACATTAAATAGAATAGATTTTCTCAGAAATAATTTTTAAAAAGCATTTAGCAAACTAGTTATTAATTAACGCAATGTATTGTTCATTAGAAATATTTGATAAGTTGTTGAATTATAACCCATTCAACAAAGAATAAGCATGGTATTCTTCTCAGCCCCCTCCTCCACTTTCCTAGCAAAATCTTTGAATAATAGTTGTTGTTGTTCTCTTGCTCCACTTTACAATGTAAGGAGGGGTGCAGTAGCTTCTGAGGGTATGGGTCCATGAGCGCCCTGTGGCAGAAGACTGGCTTCTAACGCACGCACGTCACAAACTCTTTTTCCAGGGTGAACTCCGTTCGTGCAATTCATTTTTAATCGTAATTTAGATCTGGAACAGAGTACGATCACCTCTGACCCAGTACCCCCACTGGTATTACCCACAACATGGAGGATTTTGTGACCACGACAGATTTAGCGTTCACCACACACAGGGACAGTCTTCGAGTGGTGGGGTCGAACTCGCAGCACAAGGGATGCGAATCCAATGCCCAACCAACCATGCTATCCCAGGCCCCTTTGAATAATTGGGGTTTTTTTTTAATCTGGAGGTTTTATTGTTCGGCAATACGATTTGTAGCTTCGTCTACCTTTTTGATTTGTTTAATATACCTTTTTCTTCAATATGGATTCTATAAAAAGGCAAATTTTTAAAACTATATAAGTTGATTTTAAATATTAACAATCAATTTTACAATATAAATACATAATTTATAGCTGTTTGAATTACAGTTTTTCGTTTATCAATATAGTCATTGAGCCTTTCTCACCCTGAGAATCTGTTTAGCTTCGAAAACCAAAACTATAAACGCAATCTATGAAAAAAATGACAGATTTTGTGATGTTTGAGAAATTGGAACTAATAATATTGTAGCCCAAGCGAGATACCATTAAAAATTCTCACAGAATGATTTCTACTTCCAAATTAAAAAATATTCGAAGATAATGAATATTTTAAAGATAACATTGTTGATCATCTTTTTTATTGAAAAGTTTAAGTTTTAATACTAATTTATAATTTGTTTTTACTTTATAGATGCATTTCAGTAATTTTTTTAAGGTATCTGATAGTCGTTCTTGTTACGATATTTTTTTGTCCTTTTATTAAACATTGTGATTTATATTTAAAATATTTTAAGGAAAATTTTAGATATTAATATCAAAGCAAAGAAAAAATAAAGTTTCCAACAATTGTAGTATTAAAAAGCTGCAATAATCTTTTTGGTCTTTTCATCAAGGAAAAAATGCATTTTAATTAATAATTTTGAAATATTCAATTGCCTGGTCAAATTATTACTTACATACAACATCTAAGAATGATGAAAGAGATAAGATGCAAACAACAGAACAAAAACAAATCACATGGCAATTAGATCTACGCTACCATTGTTTTAAAAATGAAAAATTACGCGATTGTTAACAATTTCGCTTTCATGTGATCTTCAGATTAAAGTTTCAATTTTCTCTTTCTCTTCTTTTTATCTACTTCTACTTCACACAGATTTCTAAAAAGTCTATTTTAACAATTTGTGACGAAAAAAAATCCTTTTAAAAAGATAAAATCGAGAATGTTCGAAATGCCTTAGTTACACTTAAATTATAAACTCACTACTTATCTTGTTGTGTTCCGCTTTACATCGGAAAGAGGGGTGCAGTAGCTTCTGAGGATATGGACCTCTAATTACCCAGGGACAGAGGTCTAATTTCCAGCTCACGCAAGTCACAAGCTCTTTTTACGTGGCGGACTTCATTCATTCATTCATCTACAGATCGTAATTTAGAATTGGAACAGAGAACGATCACCTTTAACCCAATACCCTCTAGTGGTATTACTCCCGACCTAGAGAACTTTGTGACCACGACTGATTTAACAAACGCCAGCCACACACAATCGAAGAGTCTTCGGCCGGCGAGGTTCGAACTCGCACCTTAAGAAATACGAGTCCATTGCTCTACCAATCATGGTATTCCTGCCCTATTCGCTACTTATAAAACTTCTGATCAATGACGAATACATTTTGGTTTAAAAAAAATTAAACATAAAACAATAGCTTTGAACTGAAATCCATAGAAACATAGAAAAATGATGCAATAAGTTTCAGTCTTGAACTTAGCTAATAAACAAATCCATAATATATACTTATGAAAACAAAGATTCAAGTAGTAAAACATCACAAATAAAATTGAAACAGGTTAATTAAAACTCATACAGAATGAATCAATTTCAAGAAAAACAAAAGAAATACATTGAATTTTACGAAAAATTTAACTTGAATATTGAGAGATTACATTCATTGAGACTTTTTTGATTCTACCAAGTTCATGTACATGATTTTTAATTTGTAAATGTAATAATAGTAAAAATTTTTAGAGGAGTCGATTTATAAACAAAAGAAATAAAATTTTCGAAAAGGCTACAAAAAACTTTATTAAATGAATGAATATTTTAAGTAACAAAAACTGCTACTGTGTTATTAAATCATAGAAATGAAAAATATATAAATAGATTTTTTTAAATCTTGTATTTGTTTTGTTTACAAATAACGGTAATACTTTTTAAATAATTAAATATCTATCAGTAAAAGTAATAACATCATTAAAACATTTGTTTAATGGACTTTATTATTACAAGCAATAAAAGGTGCATTTATTGGAATTTTTTGAAGATGGAAAATTGTAACTAAGGAAATTTTAAACATATAGTATCATTACCTCAACACTTTTTTTGATTCCTTTTCAATTTTGATGTATCTTATGACTTTACGATGAATAATAGAAATTCATTGAAAAATGCGGAGATAAAAAGTTTCCTTTATGGAGGTAATGATAAGTATCCAAACAATTAGAAATGTTTATCATGCTTACGACCAGATGATAATATTTACATTTAGTCTCATATTTTGGATTAGAAGATAAATTCTTTTAATCATGTAAAAAGTACAAGAATTGCATTTCATTTGTTCCTTTCTGTTGATTGCTTCCAATTATTTATAGAAATTGCAGTTGATTTACGCAGCGACATTACACACTCAACCTTTTAAATTGCGAGAATTAGAAATTAAAAAATTAAGATGTTCTAAGTTTTCTTTTATAAAATATTGATTTTCTATTATCCTCAAATTTTTACTCACTTGAACAGTATTTTTACATCTTAAGTATACTAGATTTTTAGAAAATATTCTATATGTATTTTTTAGTTATTTTTGTGATTTCTTTAAAATACATTTTGGAATCTAGATAATTTATACTTTTTAAGCATTGGTATTTTTATAATACTTTTTGTTATTTTTATATTATACTCGCACATTAAGGAAATCACAGATAAGAAAATCATTTGCTTGATTTACTTTAAAATATAGAAAAAAAAAGAGAATTGAAAATTATAATTGATAAGGCAATTACTGTTATTGCATGCTGAAACAATTTTTCTGCGTACTGATATTCGAAGCATTGTCTTAAACACGAAAACGCATGTTTGTCAATCTTAAAATTTTTGAATGCTCACTTCAAAATGCGACTTGCTTGCCCGAAACAAGCCAACGCATCATAAAATGAAGCTTGAATTAAAAATAAAATTGATAAGTTCTAGATGAACGGTTTCCTCAATTTTTTTTTATTTCACATTTTAAGCACATTTACTTTTTTCGACAACTGGGAATTTGAGCCTATGCCGTCCAGTGCTTCAATAGTTACTTTCATTAGACCTTGTCAAATTGTACAAGTCTACTCTCTTTTAAATGAAATTACTTGGGGATTTTATTACATTTTAATAATTAATATAATTGATTAAAAAAATGTTGTAAACCAAGTGATTTTCAATAGCTATCATTTGAATGAATGTTAAATAAAAATTTGAATGATTATTAAAATTTTTTTGAATTATTTATTTTTATACAATAGCATCATCGAATGCACAGTAATTTCATTATCGACACATAAAAATTAAATTAGGGGATAAATTTACTTTTGGGTAATATAAATGCATATACAACTATTAAAAGAGTCACCCTCTTCTTGTTCTCAGCGTAAGAGCTAATATGAAGATCGGACCATTGTGATAGTAAAGTTGAGGAATGAGAATGACTTCCATTATGATGGAGCCCATATCCCCAACACCAATGATTGGGCTCAGACCCGGCATCGGCATGGAGATAACTCGGCTCCACACCTTTTCAATACTTTCTGAGGAAGCGAGAGCTTGCTTAGTAGTTTAGTTATATTAATTGCTTTGTTATATAAATAATTAATAATTGTAATAATTAATTATAATTAATTGTAATATTAATTAATTAATATTAAAATTAATTAATTAATATGTAATAGTTAATTTTTATATTCCGTTAATTAATAATTAATTGTAATATTCCATTGAAATAATTAATTGTAATAATTAATTGTAATATTCCATTGAAATAGTTAATTGTAATAATTAATTGTAATATTCCATTGAAATTAATTTGTTATAATTTTTATTTACAATATTTACTAAAAATTCATAACCTTACACACACACACACACACACACACACACACATACACACAAACACACACACACACACACAGGTTTAACATCAGACTTGCCCGTAATTTGGTGAAAAGATGCATGATATTAACATCTTCAAGAATTATGGCGATAGTACCAATAGGAGACGAATTATGTTCATTAGTCGAGAATCTTCTTTACCATGCTCCTGGAGTTATAAAAGACAGGCAAATCAAACCTTAGTCAGTCGTATAATGGGTGTGTGTTGAGTCGTATAGTTAGTGTATGCTGAGTCAGCGACGAATTATTTTGAGCAGTCCACCGAAACGCAGACGATGAGGGGAGCACAAGTAAATAGTGGATTGTGAATTGAGCTAGGCACCGAGCCCTGGGGGACAGCATTGAGTCGTGTATTAAATAACCAGTCATATGTTAGTGAGTTGGTAGTTGAATACAGCTAAAGCGAGAAGATAGTGGAAAGTAGCAGACGTTTGGAGAGACCTTACTGTCCTGAATCTCTCTTCCTGCTGAATTCTGTCTCGCCGCTGTATGTTTTGCTGTGGTTGTTTACTGATGATTATTACTTGTGGTTTGATGTTTACTCTAAGTGTGCTATTCTGTACTACTAGAGTATATCTCGGCTGTGTATTTGTGTTTTCGTGTTAATAAACGGCATTACTTTTACTGTGGTCTTTGATTTTATCACCACACATCCATGACAGACAAAACCGTAGACTTTACGCCTTTATCTGTTTTGAAAGTTTTTTTTATTGCCATATATTTTAAAACTATTTGACCGAAATAGATAAGTTTTTAAACAGAAAAACACTGAAGATAATTAGAATTACTCTTTCCTAAACAGTTTTAAAATCACCAAACGCCGAAATAATGCTATTTTAAATGTAATGTATTTCTATTAATATTATTTCTAACATATATTTTCTAATATTTCTATAATTTAATAATGTTTGTAAGATATTAAATGTTTTATATCGCTCTATAGGTAAAATATTTTCCCTTCAGTATACAATGTTTTAATTGCTTTTTTATTGTTTGAGGAATAATAATTTCATACTTTTAACTCATCTTTTTCTATGAAATGTTATTAGAAGCTGAAAAAGAGCACTATAACTAACTCATAATTCCCGGATAAAAGATGTGAGCTTCAAGAGATGTCGGTAATAGCTCTAATATCTAGTAATATTTAGTTTATACTCAAATTTACAAACATTTTACATTTTACTTCAAAAATAATACTGCACGAAATGGAATATAGAATTTTTTTCCAAAAATTTACGAAGTGCATGTGTAGAGAAATATAATTCTTCAAACATTTTACTTAAAAAATGTATTACACTTATATACAGAACTTGATTAAGATTTTTATTTAGAATTAGGGAATATTGCTTAAGATAGTTGAATTCTTGGCATCAAAATGGATTTAATACCGGGGTAGGGATTTGTTATTTAAGGTACACTATGTCAATGGAACGACGATTTCCTCTGTTTTATGGCTGAAAAGGTCAAATAAACTTAGATTTGTATGAAAGAATTTTAAATTTATTCGAATTAAGTTGAGAAAAAATCTGTTACAGCTTTTCAAATCCCAAATTAAGAATCGAGTCATTCTTAAATAATGATATTTACCTTCAGGTGGATTCTATACACATCTAGATAGTTGCACCCATCCTTATAAGAGCAATGAGAGCATTGACTGCCTTCTAAAATAAGATATAATACGCATATTATTTCATAAGCCATCGAAAGCAATAAATTCCACTCTTTAATGAAGGATAAATGACAGACAAATGACAAGTAATTGCCTTAAATGAAATATAACTTCGAACATTAATAAGATCGCAGATTTTCATTCATCGAAGTCACTTACTTGCCAACGCCTTCTGATGACGAACTTCTTCAGTTTCTTCTTGTCGATAGTGGTTTCTTGCTTCTTAACATCTCGCTAAAGAAGAATGAATGAATTCAGTGAATTAATGTCTGTTTTCTATATTTAATTATTAGCTCTGTATTTTGAATCGAAACCAGTAGAATGTAACCATCTTTGAATGAATATTATGTAATGAATTCTACTATCGAGGACTTTTGTGACTTTTGTTGAAAGATGACTTGGACATCTTAATTTAGAGAGGCTCAATTTATCTTTATAAATATGGCACAGTGCAAAAAATAGGTACAAACAAATGATCAATGGCAATTATTGTTATATGCAAAACTTTTACTATGCACTTTAAAAAATTACTATAGCATATTATCTTTGAACTTAATTGTCCTTCATATTGAAATACTCATTATGCAATTTCACAAGGTTTTAAATCCTTTTTTAAAATAAAAGGTGCTAGATAACCAAGTTGCAAGATAACCAGGAAATATTTTAGCAACTTCATGGTGATGCTTTCTATCAACCTCATGTAATCTGAATCTGGCATCGCATCTAGTCACTGGTAACGCACATAAAATGGTGGCTTGGTTCGTTTTTTTAAAAATAACACCGTGTCTTACGATGTTATTATAGAGGTAAATAACACCGTGTCTTACGATGTCATTATTTAAAATTACTGTTTTAAGTTGTTAAAGTTGCTAGTTATTTAACTCTATAATAACATCGTAAGACATGGTGTTATTAAAAAAAACGAATCAAGTCACTTTTTTATGTGCTAGCAGTGAGTGACTAGATGCCAGACTTAGATTACATGAGGTTGCTAGAAAGCATCACCTTGAAGTTGCTAAAAATTTTCCTGGTTGAGTTTAGGAGCATGCCAGGGAAAAATATCTTGAATCTAGACCACAATGACAGTGATCAGCTCCTGAAACAATGTTTTTGATATCTGAGATAGCTTACTATAAACCCTAGCCAACGAAAGATTTTCGCACAAAAATTGTGTTGCCGTACGTGTTCCAGTTTTAATGGCATTTTTTCGGCTTATATTTTCAGTTGAAATAGCGAACAAACTTTAAACATAATCTTTTATTTCTCCACAATAAAGTTTGAAGGACAACTTAGTATAGCTTCAAATGAATTCGATATCCTCATCTATTTTTCAGATATGTTCAAATGTAGTTTAATTTCCGAGTAACCTGGCCTATTTGGCCCATTGTTCTGGCCTATTTGTTCATACTTATATAAAAAAATAAGAAATATTTTCTCGGCTCACCATATATGTCAAATAAAAAATCATCTATAAGTTTGTTTTCAAGATTCCTTGACATGCACTAACTAATAAAATAATAATTCTGTATTAATGCTTAAAGTGCGATTCATAGTTGGTCTAAATATGCCGTATAATAGTAATATGCCTAAATATGCCGTGACATAATTTCTTTCTGCACAAATGACAGGCGTATTTCCACAAGACAAGTAAAATTTGTTATAGAATTTACTGCCTCGATCCTTTTAATGCCTAAAATAGAGTTACCTGCGTACTTTGATCCTTCATTATAAAAATGAAATACCTAGAAATTCATGAACGTTCGTTAATTGCTTCATATTTCTGTAGATAAAAAATCCAACCCCTTCAGGCTTAGACTGCGGTAATAGCCCTCAATTTCACATACAAGTACTGCTTCGTATTCCGTTCAATTGTGCCATTTTACAAGTAACGTTATTCTAGTAGCAGTCCTTGATAGCTTTCATTTATCAATAGCTGGTTAATTGTATTCAATAGGCTGTTAGTGGAATATAGCCTTGTTAACTGTATTTAATTCGCTCAATAGGCTGGTTAACCAGTTATATACTGTAGATTTCGTTTCGAAAAAAATAATTACCAATTACGTTAAACCACCATTTGTATTGTGTTTCTGGAATATCATGATTGTAAACCCCATTTTTATGGCAGATATTGTCCGTTTGTCTGTGTTCTATTGCAATTATTATTTTTTTGCAAGGCCTTGTGTTTTCGTAGAAAATATTTGGAAAGAAAAAATAAATCTAGTTTCAATAACATTTGAACTGAAAATTGAAACACTTCATTTGATGCTAAAAAGCGTTATTGAAATACTATCTTAATGCGTTTATAAAACTTAAAAATGCCGATTAATTTACTAAGCAGAGGAATTTCGATTAAATAACTAAGGCTTATAAAAGCTATTTTGCATTCGTGTACGTTATGAAATATATTGCTCTAACTAAAAATATTATTGTAATTGTTATTATGTTATTAATAAGCAATTTTAAATATATTCCACTTGACAAAAGTATCAAGTGTCAACTGAATTATGCATCACAAAATTTTAGGGGATATATGCCATTGCTGCATAACAGATAATTATGTGATCAATTTTAAAAAATATATCCTAATAATAGTGATTCACCCTATTTAAGTTATCCATTTTAGAATTCTTGCTGAAGATATTCCTTTTTATATCTATAAAACTAAAATATATTTTCATACAAGCTAAAGCTTGAGAAGTTTCTTTAGAAGTATTTTCATATTAAAATAAATATCATAGTTAAAAATCGAAGTAAAATAAAATTTAAAAAATGTTCAACTATGAAAAAATATTCCACATACAATTAATAAATATGATGGAATATGAAAGTTGTCAACAAACATTTCTTATTTACTTATAATAAGATATATTTGACGGTAAAAAATTTCTTATTAGCAGTAAATAAGAAATTAATGATATTACTAACTCAATATCAGTAATTTTCTGTGTCAGCAATTTTTTGTAATACTAATATCAGTTATTTCTTGTAATTATATATTCCAAATTTTACCCCATAGCCAAAAGAAGGCACATTACAAGTATTCTTTCATTCAAAAGTAAAATAGTTTTCCTGAAAATCAACTTTATGAGTTTTTTTAAAATTAGAAAGCTGATTTGTCATCTATTATTGTTAAATGCCATAAATATAGACATAATACATTTTTATAATCAGAAAGCTGAATTCTCTTAACTTACCCTGAGCCATTTATGTTGAAGTGCTTGGGAGGCATTCAATCGTTTTCTGAAAATTAAAAAAAGGAATAATTTTTGTAATGTTATATAAATTTCATATTACGTTAAAATAAGTTAATTTCTAAACGAGTACATGCTTTTAAATTGATAATAGAGGGTTATCTTACGATTTATCTTTCACTAAAAGTTTTTCAATGAAGTCTTTGGCTTCTTCAGATATGTCATCAAAACTTTCATCTTCGAAATCCCATTCGGCTCTGGTAACGTTAGCCATTGTTTCCATGTCACTGTCACCCATAAATGGTGAAAGTCCTGAAAGCCTGAAAAAAAAATAAGAATCACTGCCGTACAAAATATATTTTTTAAAATAATTTTAGAATTAGAAAATTAGTTTACGTTTCAGTGGGTGTATGCTGTAGAATAATGCACAAAATACATAATTTGTTACGGAATAATGTATAAAATGCATAATTTGTTATAGAATAATGCATAAAATATATAATTTGATATAGAATAATGTATAAAATTATGTAAGCTTTTTATTATTTACAACAGAAGTCAAATTTAAACTGTACGGGAGATCAAGAAAATAAGGAATATGTTATTTTCAGGGTTCAATACTAGTTTTTGTTTCTCAAAGAAGCATGCGCCCATTTTTTCTCAAACAATTTAACTCCATTTGTATGGAAATCAGAGAAAAACACTGTATTTGTGGAGCGTAATATAAGACTACTTTTTTAATGGTTTCATTCAGTTTTTAGTGACCAATACCAAATATTCGAAAGAATTAACTTCGGTAACTGTATATATTGTTCCATTATCAAACAAATAAATCAATACTTAAATTAATTATGCATAAATTCCCGTCATTTGATACGATAGCTTAATTCTTTTTTTATTTCCAAAGAATTGTTCAAGAGACCTTGAGAAACATAGTTCTTGGGTGCTAATGCACAAAATACATTTTTCAATTTTTATATATGCAGGAGTTTATTAAATTTGTTTATTTAAGATTCAAAACTTATCATTTATAAACAGTAGAATTGCAAGAATCTGACTACTTTATAAGTATTAAACTTAAAATTTAAGAAATCGACAACATAAACCTAAACTTTAGCTATGAATTTCCAAACGGCACTTTTCTATTAAATTTCTTTTTAAAATTCTATTCAGTTGTAGTAATCTTGTGCATCTCTCAGATCAAATGATTTCTATTCATATTCATTAGACCAATGGTATATTGAAGAAATCGCTTATGATGAAATGCTAACATATTTGATGTGCAAAATTGAAGCATTTAGATAACATTTTCAACGTATATACTCATTTTAAAAATCTGACAAAAACTTTACTGAGAAAAAATTCGCTGTGTTTAAAATTCTATGTCATATAAAAACATATGTTATATTGGTTAACATTTTGCATTAAAAAATTCATTCATTTGTAAAACAACAATGAAAATAATACAAATTTCTATCAGGCTTAATCCTGTCAATTTAACCATCTATCAGTCAATTTAACCTGTCATTTAACTGGGCAATTGTATAGATAAAAGTCAAATAATATTTAAAAAAAACTTATTAAGCAAATTATAAAAGTAACAAACAGCTCAAGCCAAGGTTGAGTACAACTAAGTGCAATAATTAGCAAGTATTGTACTTCAAACAATCCAAAGTTCAAAACCTGGCCTAGAAAATTTATCTGTTACTTTGTTTTTGTTGGATAAGAATTACACAAGACAAAGAAATAACGCTTCATGCGTTTTTCCCCCTTCTCTTTTTGTATTTAAGATTTCAAGGAAAAAAAATTTCACTTACAGAACGTAACAAATGACTCCGACGCTCCACATATCTGTTGTATAACCTATATTTTCGAAGCAAACAACTTCCGGGGCTACGAATTCAGGCGTGCCGAAAAGAACTTTGAGCTTTTTCTTGGGATCGTATTTCCTAGCTAAGCCGAAGTCAATCAGCTTGATCCTGTTGCCCGTACGACTAATACACAAGACGTTCTCGGGCTGGAAAATATAAATTTATATCAGATGACTCTTTCTGCCTTCAAATATAAGCAGAAAGAGTTAATAAGTCAAAAGTGTTTAGATAATGTACATCTAAACAAAGTTTATTTTGCTTAAGCGTTCCCCTAGTAGCACACAAATATTGTACAATATTGATCAATATTCGAAATATTGTTTAATATTGTGGAATATTGTTTATCATATAATATCGCACAATATTGTTTAATATTGTGGAATATTGTTTATCATATAATATCGCACAATATTGTTTAATATTGTGGAATATTGTTTAAAATCCTATAATATCGCACAATATTGTTTAATATTGTAGAATATTGTTTAAAATCATATAATATCGCACAATATTGTTTAATATTGTAGAATATTGTTTAAAATCATATAATATTGCACAACATTGTACAATATTATACTACAGGATTTGCTACTAGGGGGTTACATCTAAAAAACAGCATTATGCGAATCTGCGTATTATTTAGGTAATCTGCAGATTAACTAGACCAGTAACTTAAATTAGGGAAAATACACAGTTAATGGCTTTGTTTAATTAATCTGCAGAATATATAGATAATATACAGGGTACCAACTTGGTGCATGTAAAAGTGAAAAAAGATTTTTGACCGAACAACAGCAAGGTTTTCGTAGGTTTAAATTAATACTCATCCAATTCAGTATATTATTATATTTTAGATAAATAATAAAGATATTAGTACTTATTTATAACAGTTATAAGTTAATAAATAAAATACGTTGACAATTTTTGATATATATCTATTGATTTGATGTGTGATTACAAAATGTGAGGAAAAATTAGTTGAAATATTAAGTTATTTATTTCATTTTTCTACATCTAAAACATTTTAAAGGACAAGAACTCATTAATGTGCCTGATATTTAAGAAAAGGGTGCAAACAAGTATTTTGAATGTAATTCCTCCTTTTAACGTAACGAATAACGTATTCTACAGATTAATATGCGCATAATTGTTTTTGAATTTTTAACGTTAACGTATACATTCGACTATATAACTTGATATGACAATAATATTGTGAAAAGTTTCTAAATTTCAATCAACACGCAACGCTTTTTCGTACATAGAAAAATTGTAAGCAAAATGGTGACGTTATTAAAGTTAAGAAAAAAATATTATACGTATGGTTTTAATTTTATTTATTATTTTTGTAATTACATTTCATAATTAACGTAATTTGTTGTCAGTCATTTATCTCTAGGTGTTCACTATAAGTTGATTAAATCTAAGCATGATAATATGAAAAAGACAATAATTTTCTTTTTAAATGGCTCACGCTTGAGACCTTTGATATAGACAAAAACAGTTTCTTTAATTACTGTGTGTTTTAAATATTCGTATTAAAAACTGTATAACGAATAATAATTCCGTATTAATAATATTGATTATATTAAAAAAATGTCCAAAACAAAGTGCAATCGAAGTAAAGGCCCTTCTATTAATATATGCAATTAAAGCTATTATTCGTATAAATAGATTTTATTAAAAATAGTATGTTGTTAACATCGTCATCTTGTCTCGGTATTTATAAGCTTTTCTGTGCTTTATTCTGGGTTTGTAAAGCATTGATAAAAAGCTCTATCAAACACAAAACCTATTGGATGCAGAGTATGCAGCCATTGATCACCCAAGCACATAACCAAGTATAATCTGTTCATTTGCAAAAGCTTCATCCTAAATTGCATGCTTTTGTTTTTAAATAACAGTTCTTAAGTTACATATAAATGATTGTAAAGAGTAAAGAAGAAGTAATTTTAAAATTCATCTTGAGTGCATGTGCTTTTCTTCAAAAAGTGAGACAAATAATATATAAAGTTCAAACATCAAAACCGCATACATAAAAAGTGTTTTTAGAAAAAAAATTGCTAAATTCAGAAGCATTTTTTCACTTTGTTTATGTTTTACAAACATTTACAGTTTTACAAACATAAGATCACATATTTTTTTCGTTGAGCAACTGTAAATGAAATATATATGGATGCAAATCAGCATACAAAAATATTATATAATTCAGCACAGAAAAACTTAGAATGCGTATGAAAAACTTAGATTTATCGGCATATAGGTTTATCTATAAGTCTGTCATGTTCTACAACTGTAAATGTTACTTAATATTAAGAATGATCAATTGTGAAGAATTTGATCCAAAACGAAAAAATATGATTGACAACTGTAAATGTTAATTAATATTAAAAAGGATCAATTGTGAAGAATTTGATCTAAAACGAAAAAATATGATTGATGCATATATTACGGTAAATGCGGTTAATTGATAATTACTAACAACGACAGTAATCAGCATGAATACACTTGGTCATTATTAATACTAACTAGATTTTATAATCGTTATTATTAATAATAACCACTCAATAATTTTAACAATAATCAATTATTATTAATTTCAACCAGATTTTTTTAATACCGTAACACATGTAAGCATTATTATATAAAATTTATAATATACATAACTAATGAGTTTATGGCAAGGTGTAATTCTGCTCATTTTGAAATTACTTTTCGGTTTTAAAATAAAAAGCATTACCTTCATATCTAAATGGAGAATATTTTTGGTGTGCATATATTCAACCCCTTCGCATATTTGCCTCATAAAGATGGTCACAGCTTTCTCTGTGAGAACGAAATCTTCATCAATTACTCTTTCGAACAACTCACCGCCTTCTATGCTGTAAGAACAGAAGAGAGTTAGTGTAAATAATCATTCTGAGGATCTGAATTTTTTAAAATTTTACTTTCAGATCATATTTTGATTAATCATTTCCTATCTTGGAAGATGGAGAGTCTTTGTTCAATTGTTAATTAGAGGTTTGATTGAACGTGTCTAATTTAATTGAACAATTAAATTAGCTGATTGATTAATTGAACAAACCGAAATTATCTGAATTTCAAAAGCTTACTTAGGTTAGAGTTAAATAGTTTTTTTCTGAATCAAATAAGTTATTTTTCTGTGGATTTATCTTAGAATCTATGACTATGAATAGAAATTCTATGACTATTCTATGATTATTCTGAGACGTTATGTTTTTTTATATATAATTTTATATCGAAGTATTAAAAATGAAATTTTTTTAAAATTACTATATAGAAAGTATAGTACGGAGGTTAGAATGTATTATATATATATATATATATATATATATATATATATATATATATATATTGTAAAAGCGTTGAGACGACATAGAAATTCTCAAAGCAGCTTGTAAATTTCATCACATTTAGATTTTTCTGAATTTTTAATAAGTGCTTTTAAATTTTATTTTTCATTATATTTATTATTGTTTAATTTACTTGTAATATTATTTCTAGCTCCTCACGTTTGCATGATTTTATTTTGCAGTCCATATTTTGTATAAAAAATATTCTAATCTTTAGAGCAATTTTAAAAAGCTTTATTTTTTAAAATTATTTTATTTTAGTTATTTTCACCTTGTTAGTCTTTAATTTACTTATTAATTCATATTGTAAAAATTATGAAATCTCAACGATATATTTTTAAATTCGATGATAACATCAATGGATGCGATGAAAGTTTGTTTACAATCAATTGATTAGTGGGATTTTTCAGTGACAATATTAAACAATTGTATTGAAATCAGGAAAATACAACTGCCCGAAATTTCATAGCCCAGCACTTTAAGAAACGAATGAAAAATTGTTTATAAAACTTCAGTTTTAGAGAGATGAGGCAAACTAAATATGATTATGATTACTTTAAATGAAATGATTACTTTAAAACCTGCAACAAATTACAATAAAACTAAAAAAATTAGCTTTATATACCATTTTAATTTCACTTGTCATAAAATCATGTTTCAAAAATTTATTATTATTCAAAGCATCTGTATGGAGTTAAATAATTAACGCATGTTCTTACATTTCTAGAATAAGACACATTGTCTTTTTCCCATCGTCAAATGCATCATACAGTTGCAGAAGACGAGGATGTTGAAGAACCGTCATGATTTCCACTTCCCGTTCCACATCTTTACGATCCTGGGGCTTCAAGGTTGTGATGAATTTGGCAGCAAACACCTTGCCGGTAGCTTTTTCGGTACACCGATGAACGGTGCCGAATTTGCCCCTGGTTAAAATACAAAAAGAAGTAAGATGAAGTGGATATTTCTCGTGTAAGTAGAAATCCTAGAAATAGGAACACATAGAAAGTAGATAGTTTCGAAAGAGATTTGCAAATAGAAATCTGCTTTATATCTATTTGCAAATTTTTGTAAAGCCAATTATCCCAATTATTACCAGTTTTACTCCAGTAATCCGAACTAAAAAGGATCGGACCTTCAGGGATAAATCTCAAAAATTATGTAAAAGAAAAATCCTCAGAATAGAAAAAGGTTAACTTAAATTAATAAAATTTAATTTAGTAAACATAGGGCCCAAAGAATTGTAAATACGGAAATATTTATAAAATGTTTATTTACTTACTAAATTCTGTATGAAAGCTCATTGCGTACATGTTTATGATTTAATGTTACTAGTTATGTACAATATTACAAAAACTAAGAACTCAGATTGGTTTCATAAACAGATTCATAATTGGAGTTCTACTAGTTTCATTTGATTTAAGCAAATATGAAACTTCATATACAAATTTAGTACTTCGACAAAAATGAGCTTTAGAACATAAAAAAGTACATTTAACAAAACGCAATTTTTTTATTATTTTATAAATTATTTCGTGAACAGAACTACTTTTTAAACACAATTAGAATTGTTAACTGGAGAAGCTAATAATAAGTAGTAGCTAAAATAAGAATGTAAGCTAATAATAAGTATGTAGCTAAAATAAGAATGTAAGCTAATAATAAGTATGTAACTAAAATAAGAATGTAAGCAAATAAAAAGTATGTAGCTAAATAAGAATTTAAGCTAATAATAAGTATGTAGCT